>OX393559.1:54345627-54433036 GCA_947650365.1 Chamaelirium japonicum
AACCCAAAATTAACTCAGGTTATTTTTTTTCAACCCTAACCCAACTCACTCTTCAAATACATCAACCAAAACCCACCCAAAATTCAGGTTGGGCTTGGGTTGGAACTTGCAGCCCTACTGGAAACCTTCAGCTGAATATCACTGATTATGCTTGATACATGTGTCGAACATAAAAATGTTTTTTCTCTTACCATCGGTTCCTGGATTGTAGGATTCATGATTTTGTTCCTAGTGTGATAAAATAGGTAGAGGGCTTGTGGGTAGAACGGGAATATAGGGGGTGTTTGGCATGTAAAATGTTCTATTTCTCAGTTTATTGCCAGCAACATATTCTTCGGGAACAATGTGCTACAACAATCCTGCTTGAGAACAATGTTTGGCATGTGGAACATAAACTGTGTTGGAACCTGTTTCTAAGGAACGGAATCACAGAAACGTTCTCTCTACAAAATTTTCTCACTAGAATTTCATCTAGATAATATTCTCTATCTTCAACATTTTTTCTCTCAAGTTAGACCAAGAAATAGAAGGCTGTTTTACCAAAAAAAAGAAAAGAAATGGAAGGCAACATTCTCGGAACACTCTCTCTCTCTCTCTCTCTCTCTCTCTCTCTCTCTCTCACACACACACACACAGCCGAATCGGTCCCGTTATCCAATCACTAAGGATGTCAATGCTCTTGCCAATCAGGGTAAGAGTTCTGAATCTGAACTCTATTTTGATGGATTTCTTTTCTCGTAGTGTTGGTTCTTTGGATACTGAATTTCTGTTGCACTGTGCACAAAAAAGATGAATTTGCAAACATAGAACAATCACTGATTCATAAATAACAAAAAGTAAAAAATGAAGAAAGAAAACACCCCACACGCACGAGATAGCGATTTACGTGGACAACCCAAATCAGAAAAAATCATGAACAAAGACAATCGAGATCCACTATGAAGCCAAGGATCAACATAAGGTACAAGCAATTGCTCCATCAACGTGAAAACCCTATTCGCCTTAGGGTTTTTCCTCCTCTCAAGAAACTCACCGAAATCCTACATTATCTTCCCAGCTCTAGAAACACTCTTTATATACATAGTCATACAGTTTTAAAAAAAATTACAGAAATACTCTCCCAAATATTTTTTCTTTTCTATCTAGGCTCTCCAGAAAGACCCCTCAGATTGAGATTGAGCCACAAAACAATTCCAACTCTAGAGTTTATAAAAATTCACCCTCTGAATTTTGTAGTCGACGAATTTTGTTCTTGACGATGGCTATCAACAAATTATCCATGAAGTCATGGTACCACAAAATCTAATAAGTGATGTAACCTAAAACACCATTGGGCAGAATGGAGCCCTAGTACAATAGGCTGCTAGTGATCCTAGTGGAAGCCGTCCAATCCGAAAACCCACAGTCTCCACGATCCACCTACCTTTGGATATATCTGACTCAATCGAAAGTAAACATCAGACGGTCACTTGGTCTTCTAAACCCTATGGAAGACCTAACATGTGGTCTAATGCCAACATCCACCCCTATAAGGTTTCATGACAATCAATAAGTGTGTATCCCTACTTGTAATGAACCAACATTCATTCTGCACATTATAACTGTAGCATGATTGTTTAGCACTTATAAATATAGCGATGATGTAAAATTGACACGATATCATATTTTAAAAGCATTAAAACATTCCTATTTATATCATATACACAGAAAAGTGCAAAAGAGTTCATATTTATAAAATCTGACCGTACCAATGTGTCCGAAACGGTCCGAATACCCAAGATACATATGTGGATAGATCATATCGGCCACAGGCCGGGCCTAGAATCACAGGTATAGAACCGACGATCCAGATTAATCCTGACAGTAAATAAGGCATTGCTGATTCGGACCGGGGACTGGGCCCGCCTGACTGAAATTGAAGCTGGGCTCAGGTCTGCCCCAACCTGGGTTCGGGTCTGGCTTGGCTATGGCCCTGGGCCTGGCCCGGGCTCCGGTCTGAACTAGACTTCAGGTCGAGTCCTGATGGAGTCAAGTTTAGCCATCAAGTGGCAAACGGGTTTCAACCAATACATGACGGGTCAGGTTTGTACTGTCAGGTTTAGCCATAAATAGTTTAACGGTTCGGGTTATAATTGGGTTTTTAAACCCAAATAAAACAAAACTCAAACTGAAAACGGGTCGGTTCGGGTCGCAATTGGATTTTAAAACCAACAATCAAAAGAAACACAAAATCAGGATTCCTATTTATCTTCCCTGATTTTGTCGGAAGAAATTGGGCTTGTTTAGTTGCTGTGTTTTCAGCATGTGATTTTGAAAACACATATGCTAACAGTGTATGATTGCTTTTGCACATAAAACTGTGCAAATAAAATTTTACATAAATATATAAAACTTTAATTGCACATATCACATGTGCCAACAGATATATGTACATCATTTGCATAGCAAACGAACAATCCCTAATCGATTGTCGTCCCTCCCCCACGCTCACACTTAGCTGCCACCCCACTGTTGGTCACGCTCGTTGGTCGTAGCCGCCGCCCATGTGTGCAGCCCGCCATCGTCACCGCTCGAGCGCCACCCGTAGCCAATCACGATCACGGCCCTCAGGCGCTGCTTTGTGCCGCAACCGTGCAGCCAGCCGGTGTTCGTGCGCCCAACCGCCATGCTCGAGAGCTTCGTCGGTCGTCGTGTGCTATCGCACGCAGGCTGCCGTCGGACGCCATCTAGGATAAAAAAAATCCCCTTGGCTGCGATGTGGTACATGGCTGCGCTTGGGGCTCCGATTGGGATCAAAATCCCTTAGCTACGGGCGACGACGATCCAAAAGACAGAAAGAACGATTGCATGTAAATCTCCGACGATAATTGATCAAGAGTTCGAGATCCCACGATGCTGATCCAGAAAACGAGAAAATGAAAAACAAACAATCGTATATCATTAATGAATCATCACGAAAAATAGCAGGAGGGTCGGTAAGAGGATAAAGAAGAAATAAAAAAAAAATTTGGTGCCATCATTAACTCCATAGGTGTAAATAGATGTATCCAAGATGGGACCCTATCATCCCTTTGCCTAGAAAAATGATAAGAGAGAGAGAGAGAGAGAGAGAGAGAGAGAGAGAGAGTAACTCCCTTCTTTCTCTCTCCCTGCCATGCGTGCATGGCACGTGCAGCATTCTAGTAATGATAAAAATAAATCCAATCCTATGAGACCGTTTAAACCCCATGCATTTCCCTCCATAATCTCCCTTCATCCCAAAACCCTCTCCTACAAACCTCCATCGTACCCGGATCATGTCGACGCCCACATCATCAAAACCGGCTTCGATCTCCAAACCTACCATTCAAACCACCTCCTGGAGTCCCTCCTCCACCGAGGAGACCTCCCTAAAGCACGCAAGCTGTTCGACGAAATGCCCCACAAGAACACCTTCACTGCCAACCGTATGATCTCCGGGTACGCCCAGTCCGGTGACCTCGAGGAGGCGAAGCACCTCTTCGACAGCACGGACGACCGCACCGCGGTCACATGGACCATCATGATCGGCGCCTACTCACAATCGGACCGGACCAGCGAAGCCTTCAAGCTCTTCCGGGATATGTCGAGGTCGGGGGTCAGACCCGACCACGTTGCACTTGCCACACTGTTGAGCTCCTGCAGCGACACCGATGCGGCTTATCGGGTGTTTCAGGCCCACACTCATGCCGTCAAATTGGGATTCAGTGCCACCCTTTTGGTGTGCAACACCTTGGTGGACTCCTACTGCAAGTGCCGCCTCCTCGGCTTGGCCCGGAGGCATTTCAATGAGATGCCAGAAAGGGACTCCGTGACGTACAACGCGATGCTGATGGGTTACTCGAAAGAAGGACTGCACGCCGAGGCATTGGAGCTCTTCGTCACCATGCGGGACATGGGGTTGAAGCCCTCACAGTTCACGTTCTCCGGCATTTTGACCACCGCCACAGGATTAGAAGATCTGGGTCTTGGCCGTCAGGTCCACGGCCTCGTGATCAGAACAAATTTCGGTTGGAATGTGTTTGTGGGCAATGCGCTGCTGGATTTCTACTCGAAATGTGATCAAATAGCTGAAGCTAGGATGCTGTTTGATGATATGCCGGAGAGGGACAATGTTTCGTATAATGTGATGGTCTCCGGCTACGCCTGGAACGAGCAGATGGAGGAGCTTCGGGAGCTCTTTCGGAAGATGCAGTTCTGTTGTTTCGATCGGAAGCAATTCCCATTCGCCAGCCTTTTGAGCGTCGCCGGAGCGCTTCCGGATCTCGAAATGGGCATGCAGATCCATGCTCAAGCAATTGTAGCCGATGCAGCTTCCGACGATCTCGTGGGCAATTCCCTCATCGACATGTACTCAAAGTGCGGCGTCTTAGAGAAGGCGGGAATGATCTTTACTAATAGGATCGACAGGAACACCGTCTCATGGACTGCGATGATCTCCGGCTACATGCAGGGTGGGCTCTATGAGGAAGCACTGAGATTGTTCTCCGATATGCGAAATACCGGCTTGAGCCCCGATCGAGCAACGTTTTCCAGCATTCTAAAGGCTTCTGCTAGCTTGGCTTTGCTTGGGCTAGGAAAGCAGCTTCATTCTTACATAGTTAAATCCGGGTGTATGTCGAATGTGTACACCGGTAGCGCCCTTCTTGACATGTATGCTAAGTGTGGATGCATTGTTGAAACTCTTCGAGCATTCGACGAGATGCCGGTCCGGAACATCGTGTGCTGGAACGCCATGATCTCGGCATATGCCCAGAACGGGGAGGGGAAGAAGGCGGTCGAATTGTTCGAAGAAATGCTTCAATGGGGTATTGAACCGGATTCAGTCACCTTCCTCAGTGTCCTATCCGCTTGCAGTCACAGCGGCCTTGTGGACCAAGGATTGCAATATTTTGATTCGATGATGGAGTCCTACACGCTGAAGCCCAAGAGAGAGCACTACGCTTGCGTGGTAGATATACTGGGTCGAGTCGGGCGATTCAATGAGGTGGAGAGGCTAATTGACAGAATTCCATTTGAGTTGGATCAGATACTATGGAGTTCCATCCTGAATTCATGCAGGATCCATGGAAACGAAGAATTGGCAAGGCGCGCGGCCGATAAGTTGTTCGGTATGGAGCTCAAGGATGCAGCTCCTTACATTATAATGTCGAATGTTTATGCTAAAGCTGGACGTTGGGAAGAGGTCGCGGAGGTGAAGAAGATGATGAGGGATCGAGGAGTGAGAAAGGAGCCGGCTTATAGTTGGGTTGAGTTCAATCAAAAGATCTACATGTTCTCTGCCAATGATGAGACGAACTCACAGATGGGTGAGATCAGAGCAACGCTGGAGAAGTTGGGCGCGGAGATGGAGAAGGCGGGCTACGAGCCCGACACTAGCTGCGCTCTCCACAATGTCGATGAGGGCATCAAGGCGGAGTCCTTGAGGTATCACAGCGAGAGATTGGCGATCGGTTTTGCACTGATCAACACCCCACCCGGAACTCCGATACGGGTGATGAAGAACCTGCGGGCTTGCACGGATTGCCACGCCGCGATCAAGGTGATCTCGAGAATTGTGGGGAGGGAGATAACAGTGAGAGATTCGAGCAGGTTCCATCACTTCAGGGACGGGTTCTGCTCTTGTGGGGATTATTGGTGAATTGGTACTTCGCAAACACATGACATCACATTGTTGGCCTCCTCTCTAACAACTCGGGCTTTTAGATGAGTTGCGCAAGTTAACAGAGGAACTGTGGGATTGCTCCTGGCCTTCCAACAAGTAGATTTTTCTGTTCTGCTTGTTCTGAGAGCTCTGATGCTCATATGTTTTCTGTTCTGAGAGCTCTGATGCTCAGACTTGCCTACACCTGAACCAAGTAGCATTTCACCATAAAATTCACAGCCAGCCTCTCGATTCGAGCTCGCGCTTATAAGCCCACGAATCTGTGATCGAAATATTATCGGTTTCCACTTCAAGATTATGTGCCACACCATCGGTTAAACATGAAGTGTGATATCAAAATTTGACTCCAATCATCTGCGATCATCAAATGTTGATCCACGATCACCACCTTTGATCAATCAGTATCCTATGTACACAACCAACCACACTGTGATATGTTTGTTTTTTGGTAGGAGCTATGGGGGTTCTATTCATGGTGCCCCAGCTCAAATAACAGGAGAAACGATATAATTATTGTATATAGATCCATCTCTTTATAAACTAGAGAGGAGATACAAATAGGGAAAGAAGAGAACGAAAAGGAGGTAGACTTCCGAGTGCGAACATAGCCAATGCATCAACGCACGCGTTATTATCTCGTATGACATGCAAAAATCTACATGAAGTGAAGCTTCGGAAAATAGTCCTGCAGTCGGATACAATACTGTGTATCCACCATGGTATGGAAAGATCCCCTTCTAACAGGAGATGGCATAAAACCTGGTTGTCACCCTCTATAACAACAGAAGTAGCATTGATCTTTTATAAGGCTTTGAGGCCTTGCAAAAATGCTTTAGCTTCGATCTTAATGACTTCACCCATATCAATGGTTTCACCCTCGGAACGAATATGTGCGCCGGAGCTATCTCGGATGATGACCTCAATTGCCGATCGAAAACTACATAAAGCATCATCTACATTAGCTTTAAAGGAGCTTTGATCCGAGAGAAGCCAGTGGAATGGATGCACCTCCAAACCCTTCTGATAAGCTGAGGAAAGATATCTAAATAGGGAGTTAGAGGTGATAAAAATCGAGACGTGTCTCGGGGGCACTCTATCAAACACCCAACGGCTCCTGGCCTTCCAGATATTCCAGAGAATGATTGTGCCATAGTTGAAAAATGAATTATTGGTTTTTTCCAAGTCCAGTAGCCAACCAATCCATTATATGAAGTTCACCGAGGTTCCTCCGCATTAAGCTGTAGATCTGATCCAAACCACACAGTCCTGTCATACAAGCAGTAAAATAAGGCATGTTTCACAAATTCCTCCTCTTGGTTGCAGATGGAGCAGAGGCCATCGATATACAACAATCGGGTTGCAATCCGTAGAGTTGGTATCTATTGGCTACCGAACACCAGGATAGAGGCATCGTCGCCAATCCTTCAATAACATAAAGATATCATGAGATTGTGTCCAGGGAGTAGGCTCTTCCAAACCAAGGAATCATTGGTTCTACTAGAGACTCGACTAAAATCCGAGTGTGCTCCGTACATCTTGGTTAAGATATCCTAGAATTTGTCTTTCGAGAAAAATGATTTAAGGGATTATAAGACATACCAAGAATCACCCATTAAGAGGAGGGTCACCCATTAAGAGAGAGAGAGAGAGAGAGAGAGAGAAGCAAGGGGGGTGTTATGGAAAGAGAGGGGGGGGGGGGGGGGAGGGCTCTGATTACGGGATTCTCTCTTTTTTGTTTATTTTTGCCGATAAAGATTAGAAATTTGCCTTCGAAAAATACAATAAAACTCATAACAACTTTTGGTATTATAATATTTTGACTTAAAGTAGTAGCACCAGTGTGTAATGTATCAAGATGACTACCGCAATAGAGTTGAAGCCTATCAAGTCTAATGAGAAACCTGAGCCCCTCGATGGAAAGAGTTTTAAACGGTGGCAGATGAAACTTTTGTTATATCTGATCGTCCTTAAGATTGTCGATCTTATCACCGCAGAGAAGCCTACTCTAACCAATAATGCTAATGACTCCTCTAAACCGATATAGACTCCTAAGAGAGGTAGAACAACATGTGTAGGTACTGTATTCCACTTTCTCCTCTTCGTTGTTCTGCTGCTATCCGAAGTACTGCTTGAGAGTCCCAATGCCTTCTTTCTCATGCTGGGGAGCATACGTCAAGTAGGTCAGGAGCACATTTGGAGGATCACCGTAGTGGTGGCGTTCTTTCTTTCAGGACATCGTATCCACACACAAGCCTCGATAATCTCGTTAACCAATAAGTCATTATAATCGCCTTCTCACTCCTCCCCAAAGCTACATATCTCTGTAGACAGTCTCTAGGTTCCCTTTCATACCTTCCCCAACTTTTAAGTGTGGGTTTGATCTAATTGTTTAAAAGCGGTTTATGGGACCCAATATGTCTCTTAGTCGCGATAGGCGACTAGAGACTAGAGTTTTCCTATAAATACGATTGTAGTTCCTGCTCCACCTTAACGATGACTCTCTCCTCATGCATCCTATCAAGTTGAAGATTCGACACAGAGTTCTAGGACTTGGAGTGGAAGGCGACAACCATGAAGGTTTCCGCATATGATCGTTCACCTCCATGGCGTCGAAAAATACACACTATCTTCTTCTTCATCGATCTACACAAGATTCCTGGGCATCGAAATTCGAATCTACAGACTTTTCCAATCGCTCTCGAGAGAGACAGTGGTGTAATGCCAGCCTCTAGCCATCCGACCCGCCCACCCACTCCATTAGCAAAGTCACTCGAAATCTCAAGAAGCTGGCGATTGGGTACCATAATATCTGAACCCAAATCTTCTACCCCATCGTCTGCTCCCAAAATCACAATCTTTCGTTTCACCAATACCTGATTGGTGCATCGATCGCACTCAGCCCCAACAAGCAGGCAAAGGGACGACGGTGATCAAGTACAAGCTGGAGCCTATGTCACTGGGTCAATCGTACTCGTTTCTTTTCCTGCCTGTTGGGGCTGAGTGCGATTGACCGATCGGGTATAGATGCAACGGACGACTGTAAATTTGGTAGACAGAAAAATGGGACAGAAGATTTGGATTTATAATATCCCTGCAGCATCCATGCCCCGCACCTTCAAATCGCTGGAGGGGTTTACCGGTGGTCCATTTCGCTGCACCCCTTCACATCTTATCTTGTTCCGTAGGGACCATGATGATGAAGACGGTGAATTTTTTTTTTTGTATTTTCTTGTAAGGGATAACTAGTGATACGGAATCACCGATGAGGAAGTTGCGGAGGGGGTAAGAACCGTGACAGAGAAGAAAAGATAAGAGCTTAGATGAGAGGGTGCCTGAAATCCATAAGGAAACAAAGTAAAGGACTCAAAATCCATGAGGCAACGAAGGCATCCGCCATCAATTTTCATTCATCATAATCTGTTCTTCAATGGTACAATGGAGGCCTTTAAATAGCTAAAAGAAAATATAAGTGTGACAACAAATTTTAAAAACAATAATTATCCTAACAACTTGTCTAAAATAAAGATCTCAAATCAAAAAAAATTTCAAAAGATATCATATGATATATCTTGCCTTATCCATCCATGGTAGGCTAGGATGGTGTCTTCGGGTGGCCAACGGGCTGGGCCCAAGTCGGATCACATCAAACTGGGCTTGTTTGGTTGCTGTGTTTTCAGCATGTGATTTGAAATACATGTGCAAATAGTGTATGGTTGTTTGGTTGGTAAGATGAACGTGTGTAAACAGATACAAACTTGCTAAATTTGTATAGGTTTTGCACATAAAACTGTGCAAATGAAGTTTCACATAAATACATGAAACTTTAATTGCACATATCACATGTGCAAATAGATATATGCACATCATTGCATAGCAAACATACAACCCCTAACCGATTGTCCCCCTCCCCCACACTCACATGTAGCCACCACCGCACCGCTGGTCACGCGTGCCGGTCGTAGCCTCCGCCCATGTGCGCAGCCCGCCGCCGTCACTGCCTGTAGCCAATCGCAATCGCAGCCCCTAGCCCGCGGCTTTGTGCCGCAACCGCGCAACCCCCTACTAGCCAATGTTCGTGCGCGCAGCCGCCATGCTCGTGAGCTTCTCGATCGCCGTGTACTACCACACGCGGGCTGCCGCCGAACGCCATCTAGGATAAAAAAATATCCCCTTGGCTGCGGTGTAGTACATGGCTGCGCTCGGGGCTCCGATTGGGATCGAAATCCCTTAGCTACGGGCGACGACAATCCAGAAAACAGAAGAACGATTGCATGTAAATCTCCGATTGATATATAATTGATCACGGGTTTGAGATCCCATGATGCTGATCCAGGAAAATGAGAAAATGAAGAACCAACAATCGTTTATCATTGATGAATCATCACGAAAAACAGCACAAGGTTACGTAAGAGGATAAACAAGAAGAGAAAAAATTGGTGCCTATCATTAACTCCATAGGTGCAAATAGATGGATCCAAGATGCGACCCTATCTTCCTTTCCCCTAGAAAAAATGATAAGAGAGAGAGAGAGAGAGAGAGAGAGAGAGAGAGAGAGAGAAGAGAGAGAGAGAGAGGAGAGAGAGAGAGAGAGAGAGAGAGAGAGAGAGAGAGAGAGAGAGAAACTCCCTTCTTTCTATGATAAAAATAAATCCAATCCTATGAGACCGTTTAAACCCCATGCATTTCCCTCCATAATCTGCCCTCCGCTGTGGAAGAGTGAAATAGAGTACTATGCCATGTTGTCGAAGGTCGGAGTGCACCATTTCAATGGAAGTAAGTTATCTCTTCCTCTCTTTTAAATGGATCCTCTCTCTTATCATGGTTCCTCTAACATCCTAAAGCAGAACCCTAACAGTCAGACATTTACGTCTCCACCTTCATAATAGTGGCTCGATATGTGTCTCTACCTACATTCTACTACCAACACTGGATATCTATAACTCTATATATATCTATACTATATACTAAAATGGAAGCCTCTCTATGTTGTTGTGAACACGTGACGTCTTTTAAAGAGTTAGAATTCTTCTTCTGTGTGTGAACGCGGCTCCTTTTTAAATCCATTTAAAAATCAACCATAAAGATGATAAATTTTCATTCAATGATATTTAATGATCATTTGATGTTAATCTCTCTCTCTAACAAGTGAATCACACTCACTTCAAATTTTACACTTTTTGAACAGTTGTGATATCGTCTTTTCAAATGGCGTGCATCAAACACATTCAGGCATTGCCCGGGTTCTTACTAGTATATATTAAAATAGAGGCCTCTCTCCCGTGTTGTGACACGTGGACATCTTTTAAAGAGGTAGAATACTTTTTCTGTTTGTGAACGTGGCTCTCTTTTAAATCCATTTAAAAACCTACCATAAAGATGATAAATTTTCATTCAATGGCATTTAATGATTATTTGATGTTAATCTCTCACTCTCTTTTTCTCTCTCTAACAAGTGAATCACACTCAATTCAGATTTCACACTTCTTAAACTCAAACAGTTGTGATGTCATCTTTGCCAAATGGTGTGCATCAAGTACATTCAGGCATTGCCCGGGTTTCTTACTAGTACTTATAAAAGCTGAGCCCTTTGTGCCCACATGTCAGCCTTCCCATCTTCTCTCTCTCTCTCTCTCTCCTCTCTCTCTCTCTCTCCATCTCTCTCTCTCCCTTCTCTCTCTCTCTCTCTCTCTCTCTCTCTCCACTCCTCTCCCTCTCCCTCTCTCTCTCAACACAATGAGGGAGCACGATTCATAGCATTGCGCGGGAGTAGTAGTTAATTTTATTTGATTCTATGATATCTTTTCCTTTCCCTGTCTGCGTCCAATAATGGCATCCAGTGTGGAGTTAAAGAATTTTTCTAGCACAGTACAATTCATCTCCCGTCAATATTGCGGTTCACTGACCTATTATTCTAAAACAGATAACGTCGATTTGGGAACGGCCTGCGGAAAATACTGTCGGGTGTGCAAATTGAGCAGTGTTCATTAGTATATGAACGCAAATTATTGTTGCATGATGACTTCTTGGCTTCCAGGTGATTCGGACATCATCAAGAGTGAGAGCATTTGAGTTTTGCCACACTAGAAATGGTACTTGCTTGGAAGAATTTTTTTCATCTTTCAATGTTTGGTGGTTACTAGTTTTTGTCCAAAAATTCCTATGTTAGACAAAATTCAATGCCTGCATGAGCTGTGTTGAGATCTTTATTTTATTATGATGAAGTTTTAGTAGTAATACATCTTGTCACCTGGCCCTCCATTCTCCCCTATGGTGGAACTAGTGCATGACCGTGCCTGTCGGCACTGCAGGTCTGTCGAACTGCAGCGGACCGCCTTCAGCGGCAACACACCTGAACACCTTCGGCAACAAAACACCTTCAACGACAACACCGACATTCATAGAGACACCCATTTTCTCGTCCGTGCCGATTGGCACGAAGCAGGCGCCTTCTGCGTGACCAACTTCGCCTCCCCTTATAATTGATCAATCACAGTTGTCTCTATTCGAACGGATTCCCTCGAGATCGACCCAATGGTTTGGGGCGGCCGAAATCTTAGCATGCGGATTTATAGCCATTGATGCGAACAACAATCACGGATGAATGGTCGGATTTAGTGCAGTTTAAATGGACCGGGATTTTAGGGGTTTAATGCAGTTTAAATGGGTCGGGATTTGAAAACCAAGGGGAAGGAGTTGGTTGACGGGGAAAATAGAGATCGTGTGTTGATTTTTGAACGAATGGTTATATCTATTCGGTTCATTTTGTCCAATCAGCTTGTCCTAATCAGCTTTTGTTTTGTCTAGTCAGTACAAAACCGACATACCATGTTATATAGATTGAAGGGACTGATTCGGGTCCTCTCTACATTATGGTTTGCTTTAGTAGGATATTATAATTTGAATAATGCCCCCCATGGGCTATGTGAAACTAATGTTGGTGATTAGGTGATCTACCCTTCTGAACAAATTTTGCATATATCCTCTGCTACGTCGTGGCGGGCTTATCTACCCTTCTGAACAAATTTTGCATATATCCTCTGCTACGTCGTGGCGGGCTTCTCTCTCTGGACTTGGTGCGCGTCTCTCGCACTTGTGCCAAGTTTTGATCCTTGGTCTATATCTTGTGCTCAAAATTAAAAATAAAAAAAGTGCACGGGGAGTTTTAGGCAAGTAACTCCCCCTTTTTTCTATTGTTGAGAAAATGCTTTGAGCTATTGTTTTGAGGTCTCAATTTCTTGTTATATTCATGGTGTTGTTATTTGCACCCACAAAATTAATAAGACATCGTTTTGATAGAGCACCCCACAGAAGGGTTGTCCCCACTCTCTCTCTCTCTCCCTTCTTCCTCTTCCTCCCTCATCTTCCCTGAGTAAATATTTGACCACCTGCTTTGACAACCGGTATCTATGACCAATCAGTGTCATTGTGCCATATATGCCGCAAGGGTAAGGAGGTAATTTGACCACCAATTAAAATTACCTCTTTACCCCTATGTGGTTCAATGCCACTGGTCCGTTGTAGTTACCCATCGTCAAATTTTCTCCTTACTCCACCCCTCCTATTTTTCTCCCTCGGTCTCTCTCCTCTGATTTTATTTTTTATTTTTGACTCTCTCTCTCTTCTCCAAGGCATCGCCTGGCCTGTTTGTTTTTCGGACCCGCAATAGTAAAGGCTAGTAAATCGGATGTGGGCAAGTAAATCTCCCAATCGGCTAGTAAATCTTATTTACTTCTTGTTGTTTGAATTGACTAGTAAAGTAAACCATTAATTCTGGACGGCTGTTTGGATTGATCAGTAAAGTGAATCAGAAATAAATCTACGGGTCACTAGTTGCCGCCGTCGTCCATCACCTCCCGCTGGCCATCGACAAACCTGTCACCGCCCCGCGGGGTGGTGGCGGTGGTCGACGGCATGGTGGTGGCGGGCGAGGGTGGTGGGCGACGGGGTGGTGGTGGCCGGCGGGGTGGTGGACGGCAGGTGGTGGGCGACGGGGTAGTGGTGGCCGGCGGGATAGTGGTGGATGGCGGGGTGGTGGCCGGCACCGGCTGTGCAAGGTGGCCAGCAAGGCCACATGTCACTCCCAAAATTAGTTGAATCTATCATGCGATGCTCTCTCGATTGTGCCATTGGCTAACGTGGCATGGTCAATGGAACCTTGTACTAGTAAATCAAAAGTTTTACTTGGCTTTTTCCAAGTAAAACTTTTTGGCTACTAGTAAATCTTCTACCATTTACTTTACTACAACTTTTTGAATCCAAACAGCAGCAAAGTAAATTTTTTATCCGATTTACTTTACTAGTTAGCCTGTTGACCGAATACAAATAAACCCATATGGTTCCCACTAGTCTTTTAGATAGTGCAATGATCACCCCCCCCCCCCCCCCCCCCCCCATTCCACACTTTGTATCCTTTCACATGTTCCTTCTATCATTTTCATGTTTTTCTATTTTGCCCTACTCTCCATCCATTATATCCAGAACCCCTATGTTGAATCCTATGTCATGACAACCCATACCTAAGAGCAAGGACCATAATTTGGTATTTTTTCCTTTCCATTTTATCCCTACACAAGTTACAAGTACTTTTAAAAATATTACCCTTTTTTCACTAATCTATTGATTCTTATTTATCCATAAAAAAACCAGAGACTATAAGGATAATATGGGTTCCACTTTTAATCCTTCACCCTCCTTTCCTATCATCTATACCTTTCCATTTTGCCCTTCTCTTTATCAACAATAACTATGTCCCATATTTGAATCCCAGGTCATTAAAACAACACCAAAGGTTTATTGTTTTGGGTAGGATATGGGCATAGGAACTCTATCCGACTATCTTTCGGGTATGGGTATGGGTATATGAACTCTGTCTGATTAACTTTCGGGTATGGATATGGATACCTAATACCCATACCCAAAACTCGAAACCCAATTGCCCCTCTAAAACATCGGGTGTATATATATATATGGGTACAAATTTACAAGGTTTGGGTAGGGTATGGGTATAGGAAATCTCCCTGATTAACTTTCAAATATGGGTAGAAGGTTTGGATAGGGTATGGGTATATGAACTCTACCCAATTTACTTTTGGGTATGGGTACCTCAATACCCATACCCGAAACCTGATTGCCCCTCTAACTTGTGACCCAACATCAACCCAAAACATCGGATACGGGTATGAGTATAAATTATAAGGTTTGGGTATGATATGGGTATAGGAACTCTACCTGATTAACTTTCAAGTATGGGTACCTCAATACCCATATCCGAAACCCGAAGCCCGATTGCCCCTCTAACTTGTGTATACTAAATAATACAGTTTGACATACATATAGTAGGGAAGGGGTTTGGTGAACTTGAGTTCACAAATGAATGGTGAAACATGATTTATATGATGCCATGTGTCCACTGAAAAGACATAAAATAAGTAAGAGGGGATAGGCATTTAAGAGAGTTGAACAATGAAAAGACATAAAGTAAAAAAGTAAAAAAGGGTTGAACGTTTTCTCAGAACACATGGCATTTTCTTCATTCAAGTTCACCATTTGAATGGTGAACTCGAGTTCAGCTTCCTGGGCCCCTATATAATGTACATATACCCCATATTTGGGTCATATGTCATTAAAACAAAAGCAATGTTTGCATGCATGTGCTTCTCATTGTGGCCCATACAAAAACAACCAATATCCTCTTATGCCCATATCATTATTTCATGTGTCCATATCCTATAATAAATTGGCTATTTTAGTTTGTGTACGGATAAAAGGGTCCTTAGATCAGTACTTGTTGCACGTGCAACGCACGTGCCCATTGCACTAGTATTTTCAAGAAGCAATCTTTCGAGGATAGGAAAATCCTCTGCAATTTGTTTGAAGTCTCTAGACCAAAATCAAGGCATTTGGAGTCTTCAAAATTGAAAACTGTAAACCAGTTATTCCAAAGAATTAGATAAGCACTAGACAATTCTCATTTCAATAGACCATGAAATATCTCGGAATGGTAGGCCTGTCAATCGGGTCGGGTCGGGTCGGGCCAAGCCTTGCCCGAACTCGGCCCGTATATGAATCGGCTTTCCCAAGCCCGAACTCAACCCAAAAATTTTCCACTTTATTCAACCCAAACTCAACCCAATTTGTTTTTCGGGCTTCAGGCCAAGTTCGGGCCAGCCCAATTAAGATTTGCAGTGAATCAAAATGCAAAAAAAAATTGGACATCCAGTACTACAAGCATAGATGTAACAGAAGATTGAGAATCTAGGATGGAGCCATGGAGGGCGTCCGACTTCAATCGGTTAGGGGCTTTAGTGCAAAAAAGAGACTTTTTTTGTTTGGAAGGAAGTGAAACAAAAGATTGGGAATCTGGGATAGTATTAGTGGGACTTCCAAATTGGAAATGGTATATTGACCATTGAATTAGTGCTGGCTGTTAATCAACTATGGAAAGAAGATGTTGGAGGGTCGGAGCGATTCTTGGTTATTCAATATGCTCGGGTAGTACAGACTGTACAGCGGATTCAATGCTTCATGGGTTTTTAAATTATATATATAAGCATTCGGGTTCGGGCTGAATATGGGCTGGGCTGAACCTAGCCCAAGCCCGGCCCGAATTAATTTTCGGGTATAAAATTATGTCCGAACTCGGCCCAGCCCAAACCCATATAAGGCTCAGCCCAAATTGTTACGGGTCGAACGGGCGGGTATCGGGCTAGCCCAACCCAATTGACAGTCCTACGGAATTGTGGACAGTCATCCCACAAGTAATAGAGGGGTACAGCGATGCTAGTTGGAATGGTTACCATACAATATGCTTTCCATTTCAGGTGGTACTGACTACAATATGGAGTTGTTGTAAACAAACAGTAAGGGCATCTCCAGTCCTTACTCTGAATCTGAGTAAACAAGTCCCAAAATCAGCTCCAGACCTTTACTCAAACTTATACAAAATTGAGTTTTACTCTGATTTTTTTTACCAAATCAAGGGACACTCAAATCTCATACCAAATTCCCAATGGTCATCCTCGAGAGCTTTCTATTTACGACATTGCCATACAACGGTTGAGTTTTTACTCAAATCCGAGTAAAAACTTTAAAATTAGCTCCAGAACTTACTCAAACACATACCAAATTGAGTTTTTACTTAAATTTGAGCAAGGGCTCGTATTGATCGAGTTTTTGCTCAGATTTTCTTAGATTTGAGGAAAATTTTGAGCAAGTGCCGGAGATGCTCTAAGCGCTAGAAACAACATAGAAGCCAAACAAAGTGTTCTAAGCAAGAAGCACCGGGGGAAAAAAACCTCACGATTTAGAATAAATTACACATAGAACCCCCTTAGTTTGGCCGATTATCACGTACACACCCCCTTATGTTCAAAACCCTACAAATACCCTCCTATAGTTTGAAAATCCATACACATAGATCCCCTCTGGAGGGGGTGCAAGTGATGTGTTTTTCAAACTATAGGGGGTCATTTGTAGGGTTTTAAACATGAGAAGGAGTAACTACAGGGGGTCTATGTGTAATTTACCCTAAGATTTTAACCCCTCTTTCAACTTGGATGGGAAATAAGCATGTATGGATTAGAATCTTCAAATCTTGGTCAAAATAATAATGAAGAACACAAGATCCTTTCATGTTGATGTGCATAAATAATGAAGAACACAAGATCCTTTCATGCTTTTATTGAGATTAGCTATTTTTTCAATGAAGACAGGATTCGATCGCAGGTCTCTCATACGACCACTAAGAGACTTTACCAGCTGAGCTAACTAGTACCTCTGCTCTAAGATTGGACTGTAGAAAATGTGACACATGAAACTCTACTTACATAGAGTGAGTACTCATGGGGCTTGAGGATAGAAATATGCCTCTGAAGGTATTTCCAGTGCATGATGTGGTAAATTACAAAGATGAAATCCATCAAGTTCTTGGGAAATGCGAACGCCCTTTCTTTCTAAGAAACTGGGGGATCTCCACCAGACTGTCGTCCATGAGAGAAGAAGCAGGCCGCGCCGCCGGTTGGTCCCAAGGCTATCTCCATGTCCCGGTTGAGCTCCCTTCATTTCCCAATATCAAGAACACATAACAATTAGAAGAAAGAAAGATGATCCCACAAGGAAGGACACATGATCAACTAAGGCAAAGACCATGCCTGCGACGCCAGGCTCTCTGTTTCGTCCTGGCGCTTGAACCCAGTAGCCATCAGAGTTATGCTGACCTGAAGTCAAAGAAATCGAGGAATTGAAAGATCGACAAGTTTACTTCTCTCTTCTTTTGTATGAATGACCTCCTGATTTTATGGCCTTGATAACAAAATGCACTTCCATTGTTGTTAAGAAAATCGAGACAAGTTATTTTGATGGGAAACTAGGTCGTCGGCAAGGTACCCAAAATCAGAATATTTTGCAAAATATCATAAATTATTTCTTCTTTTACCTGCACCGAAATGAAATATTTTGTAAAATATCGCGATATTTTGCAAAATATGGTGTTTTTGGAGGGCTCAGAATGATGGTCGAAAGCGATATTTCAAACATTGGTTGTCGGTGGAAATGATATCCGATGCATAACAAGAAACGCAGCTACGGTGCTACCGTCTGCGTTTTCCATTCATTTGAAGACAAAGAGCAGAATCAAAATCTGAAAAGCTAGACTTCTAAATGCTGTCCAACTTACTTGACCGCTGAGTGACTGGTCTATCACTGCTCCAAATATCAAGTTTGCACTTGGATCGACAAGGTTGTAAATCACTTCTGCTGCAGCATTTACCTGAAGATCATTACACAAGTCAAGAAACAACAAATTCCAGTTCACCGTAAGTAACGAATTAAAATACACACCGAAATACAGTTAGAGCCGAAAGGTAAGCCGAGCATCCCATCTTAATGCTAGATCAGTGCATATACTGTTTCATGGCGATGTACATGAGTCATGTGGCATATCAAGCTTTATCTACCTCGGCGATTGAAATCAGATCTGAACCAGAGTTCGATAACAGTGGGTGGTCTGATTACAAGCTCTCTGATTTAGAAGCCCAACAATGAACGTAAGGGTCCGATTTTGTATGATCAAAAACCGCTTGAACATGACTCCCCCAGAATAATAATAGGAAGTTTGAACCAAAGTTCTAGAATCAAACTGTTATGAGGCGGGGTAAGGATGATGATGGACTAAATCCAAGCTATCTGATCTCAAGGGGGGCCGTACAGCGGTACCAGAAATAGGCTGGAGGGGAAAGCCAGGGTCTGAGGAGGAGTGATGTAGGACTTGCTAGGATGAATGCAAAATGATGATGGATGTGCAGCAGATCAGAGTAAAACAACAATTATTAACTCATAAAAATAAACATTGAATGATTCGGTTAAGCTAGAGTACAAGAAGGTGATTGATAGATACCAGAAAAGGCACAATCCCACAAGTCTGCATGCAAGACCAATCTGATCAGAATCAGATGATCGCTTGAAGGTGGATAGGTCAGGGATTTATGGATTTAATCCAAAGACCTTGGTTGATTTAAAGGGTTTCAATTAAGATTATAGCAAGGCTAAAATATGTATTAAGCAAGGGTTTCAATTCACGAGCAGGGAGAGTCCTTCGCCATATGAACAATAACGAGAAGACCAGAAGGGCTCGAGCAACCTGACGGAGGCCCAAGTGACGTTCGAAGGTGGTCGGGGTGGCACGACAGTTGGCCGGTGACCCTAATCTGGACCGGCAAGTGGCCGCCAGGCTTCGAGCAGGCAGGTAGATGGGCAAGGGACCACGGGTGGGTCAGCATACAGCTGATGACCCTCGGGTGGGGTCAACCGGATTAGGAGTGGATGAAAACCAATAAAGAAGGGGAGAAGGGAGGCTGGCGGGGTGGCTTGGTTATGCGGTACACTCGTGAAAACTCGGATTTAAGCAAGAATATTGATTTAATAATTTAAAGTTAAGTCTTGCAATTATTTTCAGCGATATAAGAGATACTAAAGAGTAATGAGTCGGTATTTATGATGACTAGACGAGTGCAAGCAGTTAGGCCGGGCTTTTTAGAAGACTGAAAAGATAAAATGCTTGGGAGTTAAGAAACTCCCTAGGGCCAGGGTAGTTTGGCTAACACAATCTGGTTTAGAGGCCTTTAAAAGCTTTCAAAGATTTTATCCGATCAAGTCAAACAAATCTAAGAGTCACATGTTCATGCAATTTTATCAGAACTAAATAAACCAGACAATGATAATGTCAATGAATTTTAGATCTAAAGCTTTATAGATGTTATCAATGAATTAGGATTAAGCTTCGAAAGGGAAAGATCAAAAAGAACAAACTGGATGTGTAAAGATGATCAGAAGCTCTGAGAGATTCATCCAGTAGACCCGAGGAAGACGTGAAAATCTAGCAAGTGACCGGAACGGGTTCCTGGTGGTGCCGATGGCCGGGATGGGGATCACGTGCAGCCAAGAGGAGCCGAGCACATGGCACGCGGGCAGAAAGGCCGGGCGAGGGTGCGCATGCAAAGAGGTCGGGCGCGGGGATCACGTGCAGCAGCAATTGGGCACAGAGAAGAGAGACGGGGCAACAGCCGGTACCGTCGTCATCATCATCTCGTTCATTTTGTCCGATGGAGACAAAGATGATGATGATGATGATGATAAGAGCACAAAGTAACAAAGATTCTGGTTCGATGTTTGATGTTTGATGTCTCTCCCCTCAAGAGTAACGAATCTTAGCCAATAATCTCACGAGAAACTTCTTAATAATTTTCATTCATTCATTGTCTATGAGAAATGGTGGTTACAAAAGATATAAATAGAAGTCCCAACAAAATCCTAATAACTAATAGGCTACGCAACATATAATGGGCCCTTATACTAAGAACTTACATAAAACCAGAAAATAACATTGATTAATCCAAAAATGATTAAATAAAGTCTAATAAATAAAAATAACAAATAACCGAGGTCCAGTAAAGCTGGCCCAACACTACGAGATGTCTCCTAGCCAAAGCTGTAGAAGGTTTCCTTGGGGTATCCAATGAAATTACACAAGTAACTCTGTGCTTTCAACTTACTATAGTTTTCTCCTTTAATATATGATGAACCCCCCCAATCTTCAAGCATTATAAACTAGGTTTACGTCGATCCACAATTCTTGAGATTTAGTTTGGCTGAAGTAGTTGAAACTTTACCGTAATGTTTATTGCACTGTGTATCAGATTTCCGAGCATTTAATATCCTAGCAAGAATCAGTTATTTTTTTCTCAAAAAATCTAATACAATTTCTCATGACATCAGTGCCAACCTGCCAGGTATTTTTTTCGACCCAAGTAATTGCATACTTGAGATAGTGACGGATGATTGCAGCGGTAATGTCCGATGGAGCAATGAGGCAGTAGTGGCGTATGATGGCCTACGACACGATGGCATCAGGTGAGGTGGGCAACAACGGTAGTGGCTAGCAGGGATGTGGCATGGGATAACAACGGGGTTCGACGGTGGTGGTGGGTGGTAATGGTTGTGACAGGCAATGGCGGATGGCGATATCAGTAGTGGTAGTTAAGGATGGTGATCAGCGGCGGCAATAGCGTGCGGCTACGACTATGGTGTCTAGGTTAGCTGACGATAATGGAAAAGGGGTATTGGGTTTGAGGGGGTAAATATCAGAGTCGAGGATCAAATTTGTCTCGAGCCCATGAAACTTTCGTTTTAGAGCAAATTTGGTGGGATATCAAAATCTCATCTAATTGAGACTTTAAATGTTCGGAGACATTTATCAAAAGAATATCGTCAACATTTAATTACCTAGGAAATTTAATTTCCATGTCATATGTCGACCAAAAGGCCATGACCTAAACTAATAGAACAATTGCATGAAACAAATGTACCAACTACCAATTATTACTTAATGTAATCAATGGCTGTCACAAACTCCTAGATTCAATCTCCACAATGGTGGAGCACTTGTCTGGAAAAATATTGGCCATCCAAATAAGTGATCAAGAACTATTATTGTTATTAAAACTTGAAACAAGCACTTTCAATATATAAAATATAATAATATAGACTACAAAAATACAATCCAACCATAATTACCATTGCCCACAGAAAATTGGGATGTTCCATATAATTTGAAATTAAACATAATGAAGTCCCATGGTAGCATAATAGGCATCGATAAACCAAGAGTTGATTATGCTTTCAAATCAAACCTAGGTTCTGTTTTTTAACAAAAAATCATGATAAAATAGTCAGAAAGAATTATATGATCGCGTTGGAACCTATATGATAAGTTAAGAAAGACATGAACTTTGATCAATGATTAGGTGTCCTGGACCGCGATGATCGATGGGTACGCTAAGAATGGAGATCTTGAGGAGACCCTCGCCTCTTTCTGGGAGATGTTTCGAGAGGGAACGATCAGTATAGATCAGCATGTCTTTTGTACTGTCCTAAGCGCCTGTGGGGACCTAAAGGCGTGCCGGCAAAGGCAAGTCTCTTCATTCATGTATAATTAAGCTCGGTTTTGAATTAGAGAGTTTCATCGGCAACGCCCTTACGAACATGTACTCGAAGGCCGGAGACATAGACAGTGCTTCGAGCGTGGTAGGGACAAACTCCAAGGGTTGGAACGTGGTGTCGTGTAGTTCCTTGATCGATGGGTATGTCGAGGTGGATCAAATAGAGAAGGCTGTGAGCACATACGTCGAGTCCCGTAGGCGAGGGATTGAGCCCAATGAATTCACTTTCTCCAGCATGATCAAGGCTTGCGTTGGCCAAGCGGCACTTGAGCAAGGCACCCAACTCCATGCCCAAGTGATCAAAACCAGTTCTATCGAAGACCCATTTGTCTCTTCAGTCCTTATTGATATGTATTCAATTCAGGTGTTTGAAGAAATGCAAGATCCAACCGACATCGCTTGGAATTCTATGGTGGGGGTGCTCGCACAGCATGGACGTGGTAAAGAGACCACACAAGCTTTCAATCAGATGGTTTCAAGAGGGATCCAACCAAATCACATCACTTTTGTGAGCCTCTTAATGGCATGCAGTCACTCAGGACTAGCAGTAGAAGGACTAGAGTACTTCGATTCGATGAAAAGAACCTTATGCATTGAGCCTAAAGAAGAACACTACTCTTATGTCATCGATTTGCTTGGCCGAGCTAGAAGACTCGAAGAAGCGAAAGAGTTCATACTCAGGATGCCGTTCGAGCCTAATGCTTACGGATGGTGCTCTTTGCTCGGAGCTTGCAAGACCCACGGAGACAAAGAGTTGGGTGAGGTTGCCGCGGAGAAACTGATGAGGCTCAAGCCGCAAAACAACGGGATCCACATCCTGCTTTCGAGTATATACTCCACTGCCGGCCAGTGGGAGGGGGTGAAGGCTGTGAGGAAGTTGATGAGGGATAGTATGGTGAGGAAGCTACCTGGCTTCAGCTGGGTGGATGTCAACAACAAGACCCATGTATTTGGAGTGGAGGACTGGTCGCACCCACAGAAGAAGGAGTTCTATGAGAAGCTTGAAGACCTGCCAACTGCCATTGCACAAGAGCAACACCGTAAGGGTCATTGTGTTTGGAGCGGAGGACTGGTCCTGGTTAGAGCAACGCCGTAAGTGCCATTGCACAAGAGACCTGACCACGGTTCAAGGCCTGCCAACTGCAGGAGCGCAAAATATTTTTTTCCTCACCAAAGACTGAGCCTTGTTTCTGCTTACAAGTGCACCACTTTATTTATACATCCACACAGCGTATGCCAAGCCCAGGATTCGATCTTGCAACTGCCCAGGAGGGAAGAAATGTGGTTAAACACTGGGATACAACCGTAATTGTCAAAGAATTAAATGTGCTTTTACATCAGATTGAAAATATCCACATCCAAGCGACCCACCGACATCTTAAGTTCAGCAATTAGCGTACGGCCATACCCTCGATAATGGCTTCAACTAAATCAGGTAGCCAGAATCCAAGGTATCATGTAAGAAGCATAGGCACCCACAGCTGAATTTATACTGATCTTTCTCATAAACTGCATCATCCCAAAGAAATATGTGAAGTGAATGTGCTGTATCACCCGATTCGATCCACTCATATCTTTAATCACATGTGATCGCGTCCGTAAACTGGATGCGCCTGAACATCATTAGTTCATATGAGGACATCATTAGTAGACCAGAATGTCACACTTAGGATGAACATATTCACCCATTTGATCTCATCATTAGTTCCACTTGATGACATGATGCACTCCCTCCCTGGAAGCTGACCCTTCTTGATCTTCCAAATGATCCACCATTCCTTCTTTGCAATTCATCTATTTGTGATTCTTCCATTTCTCTCATCTTTTGCTTAGAAAAGAAAAACTGTTTGCTGAGCCTTGGAAAAATTTTCGACTGTGACCATGAGATCACCAATAATCTCCACATGAACACAACCCATCCGCGAAATGGTGGAATCGAGCATTGTCCCTGACGATGATCTCCCTCCCTACGACCTTAGAGATGAGCTTGATCGCGGAATGGCAGTCCACACACACTCGTAGGTTCTTCTTCACGATAATAGGCTTCGATGGTGGCATGCTGATCAGCGCAAAGGCAACTGCGATCCTCTCGCTGTGGTGCTGCAGAAGCCTCTCCTTCAACCCCTCCTCCAAATTAGACGACACGGAGCCCGTGAAAGGGACATACCCCGCTTCCCTTATTCGGTTCGAGAGGTCTTCAAGCTTCTCGTAGATCTCCTTTTTCTGTGGGTGCGACCAGTCCTCCGCTCCAAACACATGGGTCTTGTTGTTGACATCCACCCAGCTGTAGCCAGGCAGCTTCCTCACCCTGCTATCCCTCATCAACTTCCTCACAGCCTTCACCCCCTCCCACTGGCCAGCAGTGGCGTATATACTCGAAAGCAGGATGTGGATCCCGCTGTTCTCCGGCTCGAGCCTCATCAGTTTCTCCGCGGCAACCTCACCCAACTCTTTGTCTCCGTGAGTCTTGCAAGCTCCGAGCAAAGAGCACCATCCGTAAGCATTAGGCTCGAACGGCATCCTGAGTATGAACTCTTTCGCTTCTTCGAGTCTTCCAGCTCGACCAAGCAAATCGATGATACAAGAGTAGTGTTCTTCTTTAGGCTCGATGCAGAAGGTTCTCTTCATCGAATTGAAGTACTCTAGTCCTTCTTCTGCTAGTCCTGAGTGGCTGCATGCCATTAAGAGGCTCACAAAAGTGATGTGATTTGGTTGAATCCCTCTTGAGACCATCTGATTGAAAGCTTGTGTGGCCTCTTTACCACGGCCATGCTGTGCGAGCACCCCCACCATAGAATTCCAAGCGATGTCGGTTGGATCTTGCATTTCTTCAAACACTTGAATTGAAGAATTAAGAACCCCGCACTTGCCATACATATCAACAAGGACTGAAGAGACAAATGGGTCTTCGATAGAACTGGTTTTGATCACTTGGGCATGGAGTTGGGTGCCTTGCTCAAGTGCCGCTTGGCCGGCACAAGCTTTGATCATGCTGGAGAAAGTGAACTCATTGGGCTCGATCCCTCGCCTACAGGACTCGACGTATGTGCTCACAGCCTTCTCTATTTGATCCACCTCGACATACCCATCGATCAAGGAACTACATGACACCACGTTCCAACCCTTGGAGTTTGTCCCTACCACGCTCGAAGCACTGTCCATGTCTCCGGCCTTCGAGTACATGTTCGTAAGGGCGTTGCCGATGAAACTCTCTAATTCAAAACCGAGCTTAATTATACATGAATGAAGAGACTTGCCTTGCCGGCACGCCTTCAAGTCCCCACAGGCGCTCAGGACAGTACAAAAGACATGCTGATCTACGTCGATCATTCCCTCTCGAAACACCTCCCAGAAAGAGGCGAGGGCCTCCTCAAGATCTCCATTCTTAGCGTACCCATCAATCATCGCGGTCCAGGACACCTGATCCTTATGCGGCATCGAGTCAAAGACCCGGCAAGCATCAGCCAGAGAGCCACATTTGGAGTACATGTCGGCGAGATTGCTCCCAACAAACAGTTCGAGATCGAAACCCGATTTCACACTCAGCGAATGCATCTGCCTTCCGCATTCCAACGATCCAAGAGAAGCGGATGATTGGATGGCACTGGATAGCGCGAACTGGGTCGGCCTTATACCGGCGGTGCACATCAAGGAGAAGGTCCTCAGGGCTTCCGGGAACCTATCATTCTGGGAGAGTCCAGATATCCTGGCGGTCCACGTAACAAGGTTTCTCTGGGGCATTCTGTCGAACAGGGCGGTGGCGTGGTCGAGGTCGCCGCACTTTGCATACATGTTGAGGAGGTGGTTGGCGATGAAGGTGGAGGGAACGCCGCCGGCGGAGATCAGACGAGCATGGAGCTGCTTGCCCCTGTGGAGCTTGCCGGCCCGTGCGTAGGATCGGATGACTTGGGCCAATACGATCATATCAGACATGGGTTACCAACGAGGGGGAGAGGAGTCGGCGCTTCGGTCTGGCTTCGGGTTTCCTCCGATTTCTTGTCGAAATCGAAACCGAGTGTGATTTTCACACCAGAATCTAAAAAGTATTAGGGCACCCAATTTAATATTGAAAAAGTAACCATTGTGCCTCCAACCTCAAATTGATAGGGGCACCTCTCATTGGCGCTACCTTAATGTCGCCGAGCGCTTAGGCCCAGCACAGTGGTCAGACCCCTCGCCCCGCCAGCCACCACATCTAGTGCCCCTTCAGTACACCGCCAATTTGAGAGCAGGCATTTTTTTTTTTTTTTTCATTTGTATGTTGGACACCCTTAGTTTATTGGGGGCTCTCTCTATCTCTCTGCGTGTGTGCGCACGCATGCATGCCGTTCGCATGGAGCAAGGGTGTTCGTGGAGGGGACAAGGAGACGTCATGGGTCTAGTGTGGTTCTAGATGGCGATGTTCAAAGGCAAAAATCTGTGCGGCACTGCAGATTTGGTGCCCATATCAATATGAGGTTGAAGACATAATAGGCATTTTCTAAATTTTAAGTTGGGTGCCCCTAGAAATATTTTGGTGTAAATAACACCACCACTAAATAATTGTGGGTGATACTTCATAGTGATACCAAACCGAACATGTGAAAATGCATTATTGTAACTAAACCCATTGATTCTACCCAAGGGGACAAAGAACTACACCCACAAAAATCCCACATGTTACTCCACCCATGTACATGTAATAGTGTGTGTGGAGCCTAGGTGAGAGGAGCTATAGGAAGCCCAAAGGAAATCCAAGATGAAGAGTATACAACTCAAGTGAAGCTGAAGCAGAGTCGAGCATGTGGGAGTCCAGGAAGCAGCATTGTTGCCCTGGTACAAAGATGGTGTGCACCTAGGTGCGCACCACATGTTTCTGTAATGGGGTTGCACGTCTAGGTACTCGCCATTGGCTACAGGTTGTTTTGGGTGCATGTCTGGGTGCGCGCTACACCGTCCTAGCTCTGCGTTTATGTCTTTTGATGACCTGTTTTGAACCTTGGATATGGGATTTAATGGTGTACGTCGTACGAGTGGGGACGTTTACCCACTATATGAGGGTGGTTCATGGGCTTAGTTGCGTATGGAGAAATCATTATTCCTCTTGATTAGGGTTTGAGGAAAACATAGAGGGTTTGTGAGGCTGAGAAACAAGACTCTTGTAATCGAGCAATTGTTCCATTGTTTTGAAGCATATTGAAATATTCATATGCGAGGAAGGATGTAGGCACACATTGCCAAGCCTCGGTAAATCTTTTTTTTCTCTATGTTGGTTTGTGATTTGCATCTTGTTTGTTTGTTGTTTGCTTGGATTATTTGGTGATCGATCTTTCGGGCCACGCATGTTGGAATCTGTGATAACCAAGATCCAATAGCCCATAGCCAAGACTCTTGAGGCTGTGATGCCAAGATGGATATAGTGAGGTGAGGTGTCCAAGGTCACAAATTAGTCCCACATCACCTGGAGAGAATAATATTCTAGGCTATAAATAAAATTCTCTTCCAAACATATAAGATGCATTTTAAAATCGTGTGCCACTACAAATTATGTAAGAACTATGTAGTTAAGCGTGCTCGAGCGAGAGTAATATTAGGATGTGTGACCTCATGGGAACTCCTTGTGCGGGCACAACCAAATAGACAATATCTTGTGTGTTTGGGGTGGATGTTACATAATCATTGCGCCACCCCAACAACTGGTATCAAAGCCCCAATGGTTTGATTGAAAGTGATAGCCAAAGAAGGAAATGTTAGAATTTAAAAGTTTAGGGGGATGAACCTTGGATTCTAGAAGATGTAGATAGAAGATTACCTTTATCGTAAGCATCTGTATCTTTCTCTTAAAAAAACAGAGAATGTGACCGAGACGAGTGGAAGATACTCGACAAGAAGACCCTATGCACAATTTAGTTATCCATATCCTCACAGGTGACGTTAAATATCAAGAATAAGAAAACGACGAATTTTTTGATGGCATCACTATCAAAGGTCTATGAGAAACCCTTGGCCTCAAGTAAAGTTTTTCTTCAATTTTTTTTTTTTTATAAATCTCACTAGATGTAGGAGGGGGTTCAGCTTAGACCCCTACCAGTTTATGAAAAAAATAAAATTATAAGAAAAAGAGAGAATGACAGAAAAGGCTTAAGTACAAATGTTAAATAGAAAGGTCTTCACGTCCAGAATCTACAGAAATCTAATGAACCACCAACAGGTAAATAAGAGATCTCATTCTCATGAACACATCATCCGTGGAAGAAAGTTTTCGTTGAAAAATGTGAGCATTTATCTCCAACCATATGCTCCAGTATATAGCTACCAAAAGGATGCTCCCCAAAGGAAAGAAGATAAAGTGGATGGGAATTGATGCCAAACTTGGACCTAAATAATCCTCAGATTCTCCTAGAGAAATAACATTGAAGGATGAGATGGTCAGCTGATTCATCTACCAGGCTACAAAAAAAAATGTGCATCAGTAATCGCAAGAGGTCGAGTTATACTTACTTATATTGATTTTAGTGAGAATCTTATCAGGGATAGCAATTAAAGAAGAATTAAAGCTAATAACCTTGGAGAAGACGCACATAAGTCAAAATCCTACGAACATGCACAAATTGTTACATTAGAGAAGCTGAAAGTTTGTTCAACTTCTGTTGGCCTTAAAGGCTGAATATTACGGGTCATGTCTATTGCCACATGCAGGGGATCGAGAGCAATAGGAGTGCTTGGTAGAATGTCATGACATCAGGGGTCTCCCTTAGTCTCCAAGCATGGGAGATTATTCAAGTGTGTGTAGAGTCTAAGTTTGAGGATCTACATGAAGCCCAAAGGAAACCCAGGACTGAGAGCATACAACCCAAGTGAAGCTGAAGGAGAACTGAGCGTCTGGGATTCTAGGAAGCAACATTGATACTTTGGTACGGAGATCGTGCGCACTTAGGTGCGCACTACATGTTTCTATTGCTGGGGTACACACCTATGTGCGCACCACTAGCTATAGATTTTTTGGGTGCACAACTTTATGTGCACCGGCCACACCGTCCAGCTCCAACGTTTAGGTCTTTTAATGACTTGTGGGTGCAAATTTTGGCAAGAAGTCTGCAAATAGCGGGACCCACCGGCCCTGTCTGGTAGGCCCCCGAAGACTACAGTGGGACCCACCGGCCCTGCCTGGTGGGCCCCCGAAGACTATAGTGGGACCCACCGGCCCTGCCTGGTGGGCCCACGAAGACTATCGCGGGACCCACCGGCCCTGCCTGGTGGGCCCAAGAGCCTGTGAAATCCCCCTAAGACGGCAGCGGAGCCCACCAGCCTTGCCTGGAGGATCCCCAGATACGATAGCAGAAAACCGCCATTTACCACCAGAGAACCCCGGAATTCCTTCCCGGGAATTCTATAAATAGCAGAGCCTCCGAATGTAAAATGATCCGAAATTTCTGATTTCCACTCTGAGATCTGATTTTCAGAATCCAGAGCTCTGGAATCTCTCAGCTTCCCATCTTCCACCTCTCTTTGATCTTCTTCTCTCCTTCGAAGAGACCAGAGTGATTTCAGTGATACTCGGCCTGTCGAGATCACTTCGATATAAGTGTTAGTGAATTCGGGTTGCTCCCTATAGCACGGAGACGTAGGCTTCGGCTGAACTCCGAGATCACATCTCTCGTGTCAACTCTCTGATTGCATCTCTCTCTCTGTTGACATATCGAAAGTAACAACTTCAATCAACAGATCGAGCAACGATCTCTTCGAATCAAACCTCAATTGACTGGTGAGGCGAAGTCTTCGGGTCGGCACGAAGATTTTCCCCCACATGACTCGTTTTGGACTGTTGGATATGGGATCTGATGGTGTACAAGTGGGGACTTTTATTGGTCATTTATGGGCTTGGTTATGTGCGGGGAAATCTGGCTGGGTTATGTATGGGGAATCTTTTTTTTTACTGGATCGGTCAGGCAGTTAGAGGACAAGGTACTAGAGCAAGGGCAGAAGGGCTAGCTCAAAGAGGTCTTGAGATCAAAATGGGGGGAGGCAGCAAATTAACTGCCATTTATTTATTCCATAATCCCGTGAACATGACATAAACGGTCAGGATTCGCACGTGCAAACAAGGCACAACGGTCTTAAGGGAAAGTTCGCTCCACAATATCCATACTAGGAGTCGAACAGGAAAAGTCTCCAACATGGGAGAGATGAAGTACCACTCAAACAAGAGCCCGTTGGTATGCATGTAGAAATCATTATTCCTCTTGATTAAGGTCTGTGAAGGTGAGGTAATCAAGCAATTTTTTCATTGGTTTGTGAGAGTGAGGTTTTTTTTTGTGCAATTTTAGGGTGAGGTAATCAGGCTTGGTTTATTGACGAATGATCATTTGGTCCACGCACATCGGAATCCTTGTGCCACTCCCAACAATAGATTCGTCCTCAAAAGGACCAACTAAAATATAGTCTAGGGCATATATCCACCAAACCCGAAGTGTAATGAGGAATGCGATTAAGACCATGACATAGTTAATTGCCAACCCGAGTTCATCAGATTGAACCATATTATAGCCCACTTGAGCTAGAGCCTAGAGGAGAGAGTTACACAAAGTCAGAAATCTATACTTTGATTGGAATTGGAGGTTTATTGTCATAAGGTATTTTCTTATAACCTTCAAGGGAAAATGCTACTCAACCATCTTGTTTTCGACTAAGATCGGCTTATCCTGGCATGGTAGTTGATCACCGCCGTCCGTTGCACCCAACCCTAAGCGGTGAATCATACTAACCCCAATTAGCAGCCAAAAGAATGGTGCGATCAGGTGCCACATCGAAAGATCCGTTGAGATGAAAAAATGGATGGCGGAACAGCAGTACTTCTCGGCCTTCAAGCTGTCGTGCTCCCTATGTGGATGTATGATAAATTATTCAGTGGGTTGGAGGTACCACGTAAGCCGTGTAACCCCACACGCAATGCGCTATTAAAACTTTCTATTTTAGCCAATGTTCTCAGAACATGTACATCGGCCTCCTCAAAATTGGCCACCGCAAAAGCACGATTAAGGATGAATTTTATGCCACGTCGATCATCTTTGAGGAGGGGAGGTAAAATGGGTGTCTCCAGCGGTCTCCTCAAAACTACCTTTTACATGCAGATTAATCCTCAGAATCGATCAATTTCTGATTATATCATGACAATGACAGCCGTCCTCATTTGGACCGCACGATCGTCACTGTATGGTTGCGATTTACAAAGACAAAGTCACACTTGTGTGGACCTTTTAATATTGAAGAGGATTTTTTTCTCACCAATATTTAGGACGTTGACATTGAGTCGTTGGGGTGGGAACCACTGTATGTCCCTAAATTCATACCCGAACGGGTAGACCGAATAAGACCCGCTTACCTCACAATTAGTACTCAGTTGACACGGTCGACCTGACCCGATTCGATAAGATCCACTAGACTTGTTTATCTCAACAAACACGACCTGACCCATTTAGATCTGCTTTCTTCCCATAGTTTTATGATCTCTCTAATTTATCAGGAATTGGATCACATCCGTCTTTTGGTGATCCAACGATTACAACTTACAAGCCAATCAATGCATGGACGACCAAATTCTTCGAGCCGATACAAGCTGTGATTCAATCTTGCACAACCGCCTGTTAATTTGGGCTGGGCCAATCATTAGTGCTAAAACCACTGGGTACTTGATTATTGGATTGCCGGGTAGACCCGAACCGACCCCAACCCCGACTTGTTGAATTTTAAACATGTCTTCTTGAGTCAAACCGTTTGGAGACAAAAATCCGGACCTGACCCATTTACTAATCGGGTTAGCTGTGTCGATCTGTTTACGATCCTAATCCCGTTTAATCCAAATCCGGGATCGTGTGGGTCCAAAATTACCAGCCTACAATAAATGTGGACATGTTTTTTATTATTATTATTTTATTTTGCCGTCACCTGCGGGCTCCTCCCATTCCATTATGAACAGTACTCGACTCCAACAGTTGGTGTGGCAAACGGGCTCCAATGGGCTGACGTGGCAATCAACGATTGGATTACAGTTCACTATTATGAAATAAATTGAATTAAAAAAATCCTTGAGTTTAAATTGGTAATGTGGGTCCCACATTATAGGCTATGGAGTTGTAGCCTACAAGTATCAAGCAGGTATAGTCCAATCGATGATTGCCACATCAGCTGTTGTTGGAGTCCATTCCTCCACACCTGTTGGAGCCAGAGCCAAGTATTGTTCTTTGGCACAATGGCCCCGGATTAGTGTTGGCAATCGGGTTCGGGTTGGACCTATCCTTATCCATATCCATACCCATTCGGATATAGCAGGGTTCATACCTGACCCATACGCATTCGGAGAGAAGAGGGTCTATATCCGATCCATACACAGTTGGGTTACGGGTTTTACATTGGTTCAGATTTTAGATATGAATTGGATATAATTTTATCTCATTTTATCCATTATTTATGTAATTATTCTAGTAGAAAAAAAAATCCAGGTATCACAATGCAATGTTAAGAAACTCTTTTGGTTTCTTATTACAGTGATTTTAGTAGAGTATAAGTTTGAGCAGGGATATGAGTTTGGTTAGATTTGGATATATGACAATGAGTGGGGCCAAACTGTATTATCAAGTATCCACATACTAGAGGGGCAATCGGGTTTCGGGTATGGGTATTGAGGTACCCATACCCATACCCGAAAATTAATAGGCAGGGTCTGGATCCCCGAGATGTGGGGGCAAGAGATCTTGCTTAAGGGTTGGATTGACTGCTTGGTCTTCGACCGCCCGCTCATCCCCAAGGGAGTGGTGTCAGCCCGCCAGGCTTTGATCGAGGAAGGCCAAGTCCGTCGAGCTAGTGGTCGATAACCGGTGTAGAAAATTTTGGTCTCGACTACGTACGTTTTATTTGGTTTTTCTTTCTTGCTATGTGGACGTGTACGTCTTAATTTGTAGTTGTGTTGAATACGAAAAAAAGAAAGTTACATGATTTGAAAAACCCTAGCTCGATCTTTAAGTTGGTTGATAAAGTTGCACTATGTTTATTGAGCTAGGGTTGATGTGCGGATGAATTACTAAATCTTTACAAGCTTTTTTTTTTTTTTTTTTTGAGGTAATAATTGTCTTAAAATGTAATCTTCTAACTACTATAAAATAATTCTCCAAGAGCACCCCTTGATATATAGAATAAAAATTCAAAAAGTCCATTCTTTGAATGGCAAATATCTTCAGTTCTCTATTGATTTTAATTACATTACTCTGTGACTAAGATCTGACTAGTTCTTTGATGAAGCGGGCTACGTGCAGGCATGGATCTCTGACGTACGTCTGTAACGTAAGAAATAGCATGAGGAAGAAGATGAGCAACGTCGATCTCTAATAAAATTTGGAATCCACCAAAGCTTTCTTACAGCTAGCTAACTCTAATGAAGTTAGAAGAGAACATTGAAGAAACTAGATTTTTTTGAAGATTCGCCATGCAATCCCAAGAACATTATGGGTCAGATCATGCTGGTCTTAATTATCACTGCTGCCAGAGGGTGGCATGATCGTATCCCCCCAACTCCAGTCATTGGATTCCTAACATTGCTTTGACTCTATCGATGTCCACATTTTTCCTTCAAGCAAGCATGTCTAAGAAACCAACATAATGTGCGGTTTATAAGAGGGAGAGGGTAGTTTTTTAGACCGTCAATGAAATATCTCTTCCATCCCACCATAGACATATCAGAGGATTCAGCTATGAGAAGCTTGATGTACGCGATGATCTGTACCAGACCGGAATATCGCTCATGCAGTTGGTACGATGAGCAAGGTCCTTTCTAATCCAGCGAAGGAGCATTGGGCGGTTGACAAATGGGTACTTGCTCACCATACTAGTACCATCATGGTCTTAGAAAAATAAATTCTAATGGCTACCAGAAGTTTACCACTTAGAACTCGATTATAAATGCATAAGGTTGTAAATCCGATAAAGACGAAGGTTGAAGATGAAGTTGTGATCTCACTACGATTTTGATTCAATGCATATCCTACACACACGAGCCGCAATGGTAGATTTGTAGGAGTATTCTCTTTATCCTAGATCCTCGTAAAGAATGCTCGATGAAGACCAACGGATCTGACGTATGAAAGTCCAAAGGGGAGGAAGACCTTTCTTTATTTTCTTCTTTATTCTCTTTCATTTTCCCTCTTTCTTTCCCTCTCTTCTCTCGTAGCCGAACCTCTCAAGGGGAGAAAGGGGCATGGTTTTGGCTTGCTATTGGGGACAAAGGGGGAGGGTAGGGTTAGTTATATGCCGAAATCCCCAAATAGGGTTTCCTATTATGAGGGGATAAAAATCCCTTGAATCTCTCCCCTTATAACCTCCTATGGATGTTACTATATGAGGATTTCGGTTAGGATTTGTCCCTTGGCCGAAATTCACATGGGTAGTACCCATAGGCCGGGGACGACCAACACCCAAGTTGCACCCATAGGTTTTGACACCCACTTAAGTCGAGAAAGGTTTGCGCACTTGTTAGCTCGGTTTGACCACGATCAAATCCTAACTTACGTCATGACTTTTCCTAGTCCAACTAGGCAACCAATAAGAAAAAATAATTAATTAATTATCTATCAATATCCACGTTAGATAATTATGATAATACCTTTGCACTCAGGGGTTATCTTTTAGTCCACCAGAATGTCGACCAGAGAGGGAGATGGAGTCGTACTCCTCCCAGGTAACTTATGGCACCTCCTATATTTTAGAAAAGTCAACAAAGTTCATTTAACTAGGCTCTAATAACTTCTTTTAGAATATCCAAGGTCCAACTTAGCCCTTCGTTGATACTTATGACTTTTTCGAAGAAAGTCAACTTAGTCAAGACCTAGTGATTCCAGTAAACCATAGTGATCACATATGACTAACTTCTACATTATAATATTCATATCTTCATTCCACGAGCATGGGACCCACCAAGTGGATACCACTGAGGAACCCTAATCAAACTAGGTTTCCTCCATGCGAGGGCCCTAGAAAGGAACCACTTAGGTATGCCTAAGTTATAACTCCTAATCCACTTACCCTTATATTTACTGATCTTTATGGTGTTATCCATTATTAGTAAACCTTAATGATACTGAATTAGGTTCGCTGGCTGTTAGTGATAGCTAGGAGTTAGAATCTTCGGGACCCTGATAACTGTGGGTATAAAAATTATACCAGACCAGACGCACGTGGGCCCATACAACGGCCTAATAGGGGCCCATCGAGGAGGCCTAAAACCAGTGCCACTTCAGCATCGCCATGTTATCACTGCCATATCTAGCATGTACCTAAGCTATAAAAGGACCCTTATGGCTTACATAGAAGGGGTTGGTCATTCAATTGAAAGAAGAGGGGATTCCAAAGCCAGAGCCAGAGCTCTCTTCTCTTCTTCTTCCTCTCTTCTAGTTGCTCCATATAACTGTTGGAATTGGATCCACTTATCAGAGTCGCAGCGGAAACAAAAGATAGATCAGAAGATCATACGGTGTATGTTTCATTACAATTAATTCTATAAAACAATCTACATGTAAATTTATGATCTTAGCATATGTGCGGACACGCTAGAGGCATACTACGATCTACGGAAGATATGCATGCATCTAGTTAGGTGTTTAGAATCATCATACCTTATGGATGTATGATCCGGAGAGAACGGAACGATAAAGAACTGCACTTGAATCGCAAGGGAAGCTGTCGGATAGCACCTTGTCCTTTACGAATTGAGGAATCCTCAAAGTCTCGTCTCTGAGTGCAAGGACTACGAGCCGACAGAGGAATTCGTTATGAAGACGACGGCGTGCCGGTAGATCTCCTCCTTCTCTTTCTCTCTTCTTCATTCTCCTTCCTTCCTCCTTCTTCTTCCTTCTTCTTCCTCTTTCTTCCTTGGCCGAAACCTTAGAAAGGGAGAGAGGGGAGGGAGTTCGGGTATTAGGCGAGGGGGAGAGCTTAGGCCGGCCCCTCCCTCTCTTTACCTCTTATAGGGTCGGTCTCCTAGTGCTCCAAGCAAGCTAGGGCCTGCCCCTAGTAGATAGGGATAAGAGGGGGCGATTTTTAGGGTTTCCAAGTGTCTATCGTGAAACCTGGACGAAAACACCCTTCACAAAGAGAGACTGAGTGAGGTGCGCTACTCGGAATCGAGTTCCATCAGCGCCTATGAGCTCCAGGAATTACTCCGCTCATTCTAAGATCCATATTCAATATGTTCTGAGCTATATTTTAGTATTTACCAAAATACCCCTACGGCCCCTAACATATGTGAATTAGGTTCTTAGGCTCCGGGCTTGCGCTCCATCACGCTACTTCGCATCCAACGTATCTAACCAGGTCGGGGAACAATTCTTATACGCAACGACATAATGAAACCTTCAGGGTTCGGGATCTCTAGCTCCAACTGGATCCCTGATTAATTGTTCCGGTGACACACCGAAAGTTCCGTTAATCAGCCCTAATCCAACCCGCGCAGCCACCCAGAGTACGACGCGAGTTGAACTCTAGTGATCCTAAACTTATGTTACTCCCTCTTAACCCTATTCTCTACTATACTCCGATAATCCTTAGTCCCTCCTATTATTGGTGCCATGATACGACTCGGGCGGTGGGGAGCACCGTCAGATCCCGATCGATTATCTGACTAGGAATTGATGACTTGTCATCTATAACACCACACACCTTCCGGTGCTATGCCTAGCATCCAGAACATCGTTAGTCATACTGATAACCACCAGGCCTGGGTTAACTGTGTGGACAGATTGACTCATCAAAACGCACCCATCCAACACTGGACGTCAGATAACCTGTAGGGATTACATGTCACTCAAGCGTCAACCGGGTAACCCAACATACCGTGGTATTGGACTATGGAAGGTCCGCACACCTTGGTACATCAAAGCACCACACAACTGGTTGGCCCAATGTACATGGTCCCTCAGGGTTAAGGACAGATTATCTATAGTAATAAGACGGTTTATGCACCAGTGTCTGAATTACTGAACTGCGCACCGTCTTGGTTCCTGTTCAACACGATCATCGTGCTTGGTCAGGTGAATGGGAATCCCACGTTCCCATGGTGAAGACTTCACCACATCCTCTACCTACCAATAGTTTGTTCTCGGTGAAGGGACCGACATCACCTAAGCTGTGAACTAGTTCTAGGTCTACACACAACTGGTCCACTGGTTCTCCCAAGGATGGATCCACCACACGCCTCAGTAGCTTACTGTGTTCCCTAGGGTCTTTTATTATATGTGTATTAACATATACCATAGTAGTATTCTAATTAAAGCAATAACTAAATGCATCTTTATTAATGTTAATACAGAAAATCCACGCTAAGGACACACGAGCTACAATAATCTCCCACTTGGCCTAGCGGGGAACAACAGTCTTAACTCCCATGGTATCCACGTGCTTCTCAAAAGCCTTGGTCGGTAACGTCTTTGTGAAAAGGTCCGTCATGTTATCTGCAGACGCCACCTGAGTTACTGCAACCTCCCCTCGCTTCTGCAAGTCCCGGATAATGTAGTATTTTCGCTCGATATGCTTGCTCTTCTGGTGATATCTTGGATCCTTGGATTATGCTACCGGTCCACTATTGTCACAGTAAAGGACAATAGGATCTTGAGCTCCCGGTACGTATCCTAAGTCCGTGAGGAACTTCTTGAGCCACACCGCTTCCTTAGCTGCTTCGCACGCCGCAACGTACTCAGCTTTTGTCGTCGAATCCGCGATGCATCTCTGCTTCACGCTCCTCCAACTGATAGCTCCTCCTTCTAATGAAAACACAAACATTGATGTCGATCTTCTGGATTCTGGATCTGACGCAAAGTCAGAATCCGTATATCCAATCGGTATAAGTTCCTGTGAAGAGTAAACTAACTTATAATCTCTCGTCCTACGGAGATACTTGAGTATACTTTTCACAGCAGTCCAGTGCCCTGGACCCGGATTTGACTGATACCTGCCCATCATGCCTACAGCATAGCATATATCTGGTCTCGTGTACTGCATAGTATACATCAGACTCCCGACAGCCGAAGCATAAGGTATCTTCTGCATCTCTACCCTCTCCTCAGGAGTCTTAGGACCCTGATCCTTGGACAACTTCATTCCATGTCTGAATGGAACCAGTCCTTTCTTGGAGTTGTGCATACTGAATCTGATCAAGATAGTATGTATGTAGGCTGACTGTGATAGCGAGAGAGTCTTGTTCTGGCGATCTCGAGTTACCTTGATCCCTAGAACATAACTCGCTTCACCCAGGTCTTTCATGTCAAATTGGGAGGATAACCACACATTCACTGTAAACAACGTTCCAACATCATTTCCAATGAGCAGGATATCGTCTACGTACAACACTAGAAAAACTACTGCAGTCTTATCGCTCCTTTTATAAATACATGGTTTATCCACGTTCTGCTTAAATCCATAAGCCTGGTCAAAATGCATGTTCCAACTTCTGGATGCTTGCTTCAGTCCATAAATGGACCTTTGCAACTTGCACACCAGACTTTCCTGACCTTTTTGCGACAAAGCCTGGAGGCTGAGACATATAGATGTCTTCTTCCAAATCCCCGTTGAAGAATGCGGTCTTGACGTCCATTTGCCAGATCTCCCAATCATAATGGACTGCAATGGACAAGAGAATCCGGATAGACTTAAGCATAGCCACTGGTGAAAAGGTTTCATCATAGTCGATCCCTTCTCGCTGGATATAACCCTCAGCGACTAGTCTAGCTTTGTAAGTCTCAACGGTACCATCCGGACCTCTTTTTCTTTTGTATACCCACTTACATCCAACATGTTTAATGTTGTGAGGTGGTGTTACAAGTGTCCAAACTGAGTTTTGGGACATCGATGTCAGTTCTACATCCATGGCTTCCTGCCATGCTGCATGGTTAGAGGATATCATCGCTTCGTCATAGTTCAGAGGATCATCCTCCTGAAACTCTAGATCTACCATAAAGGCTTCTCCAATATATCTATCAGGAGTACTTGTGGTCCTCCCACTGCGACGAGCCTGCGGTGGTTCCATAGAAGTCGATTCTACAGTATCGTTTATCTTAGTGGTATCGGCTCCCACTACGTTTTCTGTCTGTGTACTCCCATTAGTACCAAGCAATTCTTCAAGAACTACTTTACTGGTGGGCTTATGGTCTATTAAATAATCCTACTCCAGGAATACGATGTTCGTCGAGACGATAATCTTTCTATCCTCAGGATCATAAAATAAACCAACCTTTGTCCCTTTTGGATACCCAACGAACAGACAAACCTTAGTTTTTGACTCCATCTTATCTTACTTGTCTTTCCGCATATGTGCTGGACAACCCCAAATCCTAAAGTGTTGTAGGCTTGGCTTTCGCTTCAACCACAGCTCCTAAGGAGTTAGGGGTACTGAATTTGATGGAACAAAGTCCAAAGTATATGTTGCCGTCTCTAGGGTATATCACCAAAAATTATGTGGCAAGATCATAGTCCGAATCATATTTAACAAAGTTCGGTTTCTCCTCTCAGATACACCGTTTTGTTGCGGTGTCCCTGATACAGTCAACTGGGATACGATCTCATGCTCACATAGATACCCAATAAATTCATCTGATAGGTATTCACCTCCTCGATCCGATCGAAGAGACTTGATACTTTTACCCGTCTATTTTTCTGCTTCAGCTCTGAACTCCTTGAACTTATCAAAGGATTCAGACTTCCACCGCATTCGGTATATGTATCCAAACCTCAAGTTATCATCCGTAAAGGTGATGAAATACTCGAAGCCTACTATAGCACGGATACTTATGGGCCCACATATATCAGTGTGTACCAACTCTAATACCTCCTGAGATCTGCTACCTTTGGCTCTGAAAGATCTTTTAGTCATCTTGCCTTTCAGGAAAGACTCATATGTCGGTAGGCTTTCTGAAATATCTGGACTTAAGAGTCCTACCTTAACCAACCTGTGAATCCTGTCTAAGGCTATGTGTCCAAGCCTTAGATGTCAAAAGAGTGTTGGATTATCTGAGGGATTTTTTCTTTTAGATGAATTAACCACACATATTTCAGTTATGTTATCCTGCTTATGATTGGAGTTAATTACATAGAGACCATTCTGTGTCTTTCCCTTACAAACAAAGGAACCATTCAATTTAATTAACACACCAGAAGCATCAAATAAAACTGAAAAACCTTCATTATTCAATAAGAAAACAGAAATTAAGTTTCGTCTCAAGAACGGTACATAAAGTATGTCTCTAAGTAATAAACTTCTTCCATCAAGAAACTGCAAGATAATATCTTCAACTGCTTCAGCCTCTGCCACGGTCTCAGTTCCCATGCTTAGGATTATCTCCCCATCACCCAGTTTTCTTGTCTCTTTGAACCCCTGCAAATTATTACAAGCATGGTTTGTGGAACCAGAATCCACAATCCATGAAATTGGAGAACAACTGAATGCTACAAGGGATTCCACTATGTGGATTTAAGATATACCTGTCTCAGCCTTCTTGGGAGCCGCGCGGCAGTCGCCCTTCCAGTGCCCCTTCTTGCCGTATCGGAAATATTTTCCTTTGTGCTTCACCGGACCATTATGCTTAGGAACCTGCAACTGCACCTGGCCCATCTTCACGGGCTTCTTAGACTTTATTTTCTGAAACTTGCCTTTGGCTTTCAGAGAAGAATTCCGCTCTATGTTCAGGGATTAGGCTCCTGCCTTCATCCCATCCTCTGCCGCCTGGAGCGTCGCTAGGAGCTCTGCGTTAGACATCTCTAACCGGTTAAGATTAAAGTTGATAACGAAGTCCTCAAATGCTCCTAACAGAAACGTGAGAAAAATATTGATCTGGATCTCTGTATCCAAGATGACATCGAAGGAACCAAGCTCATTCACATAGCTAAATAATTTCAGCATATGATCCCGAACTAAAGTCCCCTTTGTCATCTTCGTGGACACCAATTTCATGATGGTCAGGTAACGAGTTACCCGACTACGACCCTCGAACATTTCCTTTAGGTAGAGCATCATGTCTGAAGCGAAGGCCATGTCTTCGACTTGCTTCTGAAGGACGGTCTGCAAGGATGCCACAATATAGCACTTGCACATCTCATCAGCATCTAGCCAGTCTTTCCATTCCTTCAACTGAGCCTTAGTTGCACTTGGTCCTGGCATGGCCAGTCGAGGGGTACTTAGGGCAATTGTGTGTTTGCCAACCCTTAGGACAAGCATCAGGTTACGCTTCCAGTCCTCGTAGTTTGGTCCCGTAAGTTTATTATCATTAAGGATGGAGGCAAGGGGGTTGAGCTTGGTCATGATTTCTGTAAACAATGGTTCAAAGCAAAATTAGGATTTACTACAATCTATTTCATGGAATTTAGAAATAGATAATGTTTACTCTAGCCGCTATGTCTTCACTACCTCAAGTGAAGACATCTAGGAATTTAAATTCCCTGGGCTCGAGCACTGAGACTATCGGCCTTGAATTGTGCTATGTATCGTCTTTTTGCAGGTGCCATGCTGAATAGTAATCTGTGATTGCATGCATCCGGGGGTCAGACCCCGGATTTAATTTTGCATTGATTATTATTGTGCTTGTGGATTTTAAGGCTCTAGATGGGCGAGGGTGGGGGTTGACCATCCTCGGTTCCCTAGCCATATTTCTAGGATTGTTTTTCTTTTCTTTCTAATGAAATTGTACATGAACGAGCACTTGCTCGGAGCTTGTTAGTTTTTCGGTCATAGAAGAAGGAGATAATGCTACATCCATGGTTCGGGCAAGCGGTACCATGGCGTGCAAAGACCCGGCGAAAGCATGCACGTTGGCGATGATGGGGATCGTCGTCAGAGATCATGCAGAATAGAAGAGCAGGATATCTTGGCTGTGCTATTCAGGTTCAGGGGTCGGACGCTAAACTTGATTCAGTTTGGATGTTATTTCTGTTGTTTCTCTTTATTTAGTATTTAGAGAACCCTGATGATAATATGATTATCTAACTTGCTTGTGAGTTTGTCTCTAGATCAGGCTTAGGGTTAGTACTAAGCTTATGGATTCATCGGTGTCTCTATATGATTCTAACACGTGCGAATCCGGTGGCTAGCTAAAAGAAAAGGTGGTAACCGCCCTCGTGGTAGTTCAGGTAGCCAAGTACTGTGCAACGAGATAGACGCAGTGTTAGATTTGTTTAGAGATAATTAACTAATGTCTCCATAAGAAGTATGATAACCCTAGTGGGATGCCCTTTCCCCATGTGGTCCTAGCGACCAAGTTAGGTTAGGATTTCACTGTGTGATACCCGTTTCTAGATGACGTTTGATGGTAGTATAAACTCATCACGATTTGGTTATGCCACCATTAGGTTGAGGTCCGACGGAGGTTATCGGATGTCCCTATTTAGCCAGCATCAAAACCTATAATGAGATGAGGTCTACTATAACATCAGGCATCAAATTGTGAACGAGGTGTCATCGTAGTGGGAGTCCGTTCCACGTTGACCTTAGGCTAGGCTCCAGATCTTAGGATTATGGGCAAACTAGTGAAGTATCGGGATCCTTGGAATCTATGTAATGTGATCCTTGTAAGAAAGGCAAAAGCTGAGTATTCAAGGTAGGGACTATGATATTTTCCGAGGATACTAATGCTTTGCGGGACGGTTTGTAATCCTAGTGGGAGCACGATAGACCAGGGTCTAAGTCTAGGATGTCGTGACCTTTCTAGATATGTGTAAAACCTCATAAAGAAGGGATGTGTAAGAGGTTCCCTCCAAAGGGGAGCCCCTGGCCTGCTCAATCAACCGGCTAAGGGTCTGGGTGGGAGGTACGTAGTTCGATATTCCCACCGGGTGAGAGCTGTGTTTCCTTCTTTTATGCTGGTTCGCCTAGTGGTTTCCTACGGGACATGGAGGATGCCGGTGGCAGTGGGTGACGGTTTTTTCTTGCACCGCGGGAGCCTATGAACCCCCTGTTGACACCACCTAGATTTGTGGGAAGCATCCGAAAGCTTGTGTAAAGCTGTCGTTGCTACGCAGGCGAGTCATATAAAGCTGGCCAAAAGGAGACTAGAAGGTATTTCAGTTTACCATGGGTAATTCTGATGAAGACTGGGTCGTAAAAATCTCGTTGGCAGAAGCGGTTGCATGCTCTCACCGAGATGATGTCTCCAATTCAGGGCCGATAGTCTCATTGCTTGAGCCCAAGGAATTTAGATTCCTGGATGTCTCCACTTGAGGTAGTGAAGATATAGTGGCTGGAGTAAACATTATCTATTTCTAAATTCCATGAAATAGATTGTAGTAAACCCTAATTTTGCTTTGAACCATTGTTTACAGAAATTATGACCAAGCTCGACCCCCTTGCCTCCATACTTAATGATAACAAACTTACGGGACCAAACTTCGAGGACTGGAAGCATAACCTGATGCTCGTCTTAAGGGTTGGCAAACACACAATTGCCCTAAGTATCCCTTAATCGGCCATGCCGGGACCAAGTGCAACTGAGGCTCAATTGAAGGAATGGAAAGACTGGCTAAATGCTGATGAGATGTGCAAGTGCTACATAGTGGCATCCTTGCAGATCGTCCTTCAGAAGCAAGTCGAAGGCATGGCCTTCGCTTCAGACATGATGCTCTACCTTAAGGAAATATTCGATGGTCGTAGTCGGGTAACTCGTTACCTGACCATCAAGAAATTGATGTCCACGAAGATGACAGAGGGGACTTTAGTTCAAGATCATATGCTGAAATTGTTTGGCTATGTGAATGAGCTTGGTTCCTTTGATGTTATCTTGGATACACAGATCCAGACCGATATTTTCCTCGTGTCTCTGTCAGGAGCGTTTGAGGGCTTCGTTACCAACTTCAACCTTAACCGGTTGAAGATGTCTAACGCAGAGCTCCTAGCGGCGCTCCAGGCGGTAGAGGACGGGATGAAGGCAGGAGCCCAATCCCTGAATGTAGAGCAGAATTCTTCTCTGAAAGCCAAAGGCAAGTTTCAGAAAAGAAAGTCTAAGAAGCCCGTGAAGATGGGCCAGGTGCAGTTGCAGGTTCCTATGTAGAATGGTCTGGCGAAGCCCAAAGAAAAATATTTCCGATGCAGCAAGAAGGGGCACTGGAAGGGCGACTATCGCGCGGCTCCCAAGAAGGCTGAGACAGGTATATCTCAAATCCACATAGTGGAATCCCTTGTAGCATCCAGTTGTTCTCCAGTTTTATGGATTGTGGATTCTGGTTCCACTAACCATGCTTGCAATAATTTACAGGAGTTCAAGGAGATAAGAAAACTGGGTGATGGGAAGATGATCCTAAGCATGGGAACTGAGACCGTGGCAGAGGCTGAAGCAGTTGAAGATGTCGTCTTGCAGTCCCTTGATGGAAGAAGTTTATTACTTAGAGACATACTTTATGTACCGTCCTTGAGACGAAACTTAATTTCTATTTTCTTATTGAATAATTAAGGTTTTTCAGTTTTATTTGATGCTTCTGGTGTGTCAATTAAATTGAATGGTTCCTTTGTTTGTAAGGAAAAGACACAGAATGGTCTCTATGTAATTAACTCCAATCATAAGCAGGATAACATAACTGAAGCATGTGTGGTTAATTCATTTAAAAGAAAAAATTCCTCAGATAACCCAACACTCCTTTGGCATCTAAGGCTTGGACACATAACCTCAGACAGGATTCACAGGTTGGTTAAGGTAGGACTTTTAAGTCCAGATGTTTCAGAAAGCCTACCAACGTATGAGTCTTGCTGTGGGTGCAAAAATTGTACCGGACCAGATCAGAGCAGCATGGGCCCGCGCAACGGCCCAAATGGGTAAGCCCGTCTGGGCTCACATGGGCCCACTCTACGAGGCTCGCAGATCAAGCCCTCCCCCTTATTGGGCCCGAATAACGGCCCAATAAGGGCCTAGCAAAGAGGCCCAGAACCAGTGCCACGTCATCAGCGCCACGTCATCACTGCCATATCGGGCACGTGCCTACGCTATAAAAGGACCCCCAAATCATCCAGGAAGGGGGTTGGTCATTCGATCAGAGGAAGAGAGGATTCAGAGCTAGAGCTTACTTCTCTCCTCCTAGTTTCTTTTCTAGTTGCTCCGTGCAACCCGACTGTATGAAACTTCTCTTGGCCTGTCAAGAGAACGCTCACCCCTTATTGACTTGAATTATAGTGAAGATCAGGTGGCACCTCTCGCCCGGAGACGTAGGTCGTAAGGCCGAACTCCGTCACCAATCCTTGTGTCATCATTCTTTACTCTCTCTATCTATTCTCCCATCTCTCTAACTCTACAAATCGTCCATATTCAATCAAGGCTGTAGGGTGGGGTTCCCGATCAAGGCGGCTCGGAAATTTCCCCCCACAATCTTTGGCGCCGTCTGTGGGATATCGATAGAGGTCTTACCCACACCTCTACCGACTCCTATTCAGCTTGTGGTGACGAGCCACAAGTCCTCCTCCAAATCAACCTCAACGCCTTCATCACGCCGACATCAACACGCTCGATGGTGAAGGCCAGCACCAACCCACCAAAGGCGGGTGCTGAACGAACAAACGATATGCTGATCGAAGAAGAACAAGAAGTCTCGGTTGCAACCAACCGAATAAATGTTCGGGAGCGGCTGGGGCCGCAAGGCAGTCATCCAGAAGGGCACAGCGATCGGCGAGACCCGTCATCCCCGAGGCGTCGATCTGGCAAAGAGCACACCACCCAAGGGGACAACGATCTAACTACATACCAAATTTCGGCTGCTGATTTCCAGCTGTTGAACCTCCTCAAGAGGAACACAGCCCTCGAGCAAGAGAAGGATTCCCTAAAGAAGGCGGCTGAAAGAGCGGGGGTTAAGGCCTGTAACTCTTCAGCTGCTGATGAAGACCAACCAAGGACTCGCCCAGCCGTGAGTCATCATCTTGAAGAACCACATGTGCCGCGTATCGAGAGGCGTCAGGTATCCACACAAGCACCAAGGCAAACGGTGTAGGATCGCCTCGACGTCAACGGTGCGCCCAGCTATCGCGGAGAAGGATCACCTCAGTCAACAGGGTCTACGAGACATTCTATCCCTTCGCACACGAAAGCAACAGATGCCCGTGAGCTACTCAACCAAAGACCTTCGATTCCGCCCATTCAAGTCGGAAGCTCGAAGGCAATTCGGCTACGCCCTCTCGAGGCTAAAGTCCGATAAAAGGCTCCTGGCAACCCAGGTCAACCAAAGACCTTCGATTCCGCCCGTTCAAGTCGGAAGCTTGAAGGCAATTCGGCTACGCCCTTTCAAGGTGAAAGTCCGACAAAAAGGCTCCTGGCAACCCAGGTCAAACAAAGACCTTCGATTCCGCCCATTCAAGTCGAAAGCTCAAAGGCAATTCGGCTACGCCCTTTCAAGGCGGAAGTCCGACAAAAAGGCTCCTGGCAACCCAGGTCAACCAAAGACCTTCGATTCCGCCCATTCAAGTCGGAAGCTCGAAGGCAATTCGGCTACGCCCTCTCGAGGCTAAAGTCCGATAAAAAGCTCCTGGTAACCCAGGTCAACCAAAGACCTTCGACTCCGCCCATTCAAGTCGGAAGCTCGAAGGCAATTCGGCTACGCCCTCTCGAGGCTAAAGTCCGATAAAAGGCTCCTGGCAACCCAGGTCAACCAAAGACCTTCGATTCCGCCCGTTCAAGTCGGAAGCTTGAAGGCAATTCGGCTACGCCCTTTCAAGGCGAAAGTCCGACAAAAAGGCTCCTGGCAACCCAGGTCAACCAAAGACCTTCGATTCCGCCCATTCAAGTCGGAAGCTCGAAGGCAATTTGGCTACGCCCTCTCGAGGCTAAAGACCGATAAAAAGGCTCCTGGCAACCCAGGTCAACCAAAGACCTTCGATTCCGCCCGTTCAAGTCGGAAGCTCGAAGGCAATTCGGCTACGCCCTCTCGAGGCTAAAGTCAGATAAAAATGCTCCTAACAATCCAAGTCAAGCTAAATTATCAGCTAGACTCATCCGAGGTGATGAGAATAAGTCCAAGGCAGGCGTCGTCGCTTTGATATGCACCAAGTTCAAGGAGACATCCTTGACATTCGAAGACAAAGTCCAAAGCGACCAATGCCTCGGCACTCTACAAGCCGAAGGCCTGGTCCTTGGCACTCGAAGACAAAGTCCGAGGCGACCAATGCCTCGGCACTCTACAAGCCCAAGGCCCAGCCCTTGGCATTCGAAGACAAAGTCCGAGGCGACCAATGCCTCGGCACTCTACAAGCCCAAGGCCTGGTCCTTGGCACACGAAGACAAAGTCCGAGGCGACCAATGCCTCGGCACTCTACAAGCCCAAGGCCCAGCCCTTGGCATTCGAAGACAAAGTCCGAGGCGACCAATGCCTCGGCACTCTACAAGCCCAAGGCCCGGTCCTTGGCACACGAAGACAAAGTCCGAGGCGACCAATGCCTCGGCACTCTACAAGCCCAAGGCCCAGCCCTTGGCATTCGAAGACAAAGTCCAAGGCGACCAATGCCTCGGCACTCTACAAGCCCAAGGCCCAGCCCTTGGCATTCGAAGACAAAGTCCGAGGCGACTAATGCCTCGGCACTCTACAAGCCCAAGGCCCAGCCCTTGGCACTCGAAGACAAAGTCCGAGGTGACCAATGCCTCGGCACTCTACAAGCCCAAGGCCCAGCCCTTGGCACTCGAATACAAAGTCCGAGGCGACCAGCGCCTCGGCACCCTACAAGCCCAAGGCCCAGCCCTTGGCACTTGAAGACAAAGTTCGAGACGACCAACGCCTTGGCACTCTACAAGCCCAAGGCCCAACCCTCGGCATTCGAAGACAAAGTCCGAGACGTCGTCGCCGACGTATTGGCATTCGATCAAAAGTCCAAGCTTAGTCTTGTCACTCAGGTCCAAGCATCAGATTGTCACTGGCCATCACCTTTTTTCGACGACTAATGGTTCCAAACCGATCAGGGGGTGGTTGGTCTGACTCTGTCAGTGCGTGTCTCCACACTGGTGCAATCGACGGTGGGTGACACGGGATAAAATGGTGCTTCTTGATCCTGGCCAAGTCAACACCCTCGCGTGACCGTAGTACCTGGTGAATACAGTAACCTGGTGCGGTAATACATTGGGTGAAGACCGGCTGGCCATCATGCAGCATCATCCTAGATTATCTCTAAGAAACCCCCTCAAATATAGCATTGTCTCTCGCCGACATCCCCGCGCACCAACGTTTCACCGAAAAAGTGTCGGTTTCAAATGGGGCTGAAATTCGAAAAATACACTATTTTCAATACCGACACTTTTTGGCCTCTTCTAGCAGCCCCAATAATGGGGTGTCGGCATCAACGAGCAGCCCCCCCTCGGTTTCGCACAAAAATCGAGTGGGGAAGGGATGATGGCACACCATCAACAACACACCCCTCGGTTTTGTCAGAAAACCGAGAGGGGGGTGTGTGTCGGCATCAACAAGCAACCCCCCCTCGGTTTCGCACAAAAACCGAGTGGGGAAGGGGTGACGGCACACCATCAGCTACAACCACCCCTCGGTTTCATCAAAAAACCGAGAGGAGGTGTGTGTCGGCATCAACAAGCAGCTCCCCCCTCGGTTTCGCACAAAAACCAAGTGGGGAGGGGGTGACGGCACACCATCAGCTACAACCACCCCTCGGTTTCGTCAGAAAACCAAGAGGGGGTATGTATCGACATCAACAAGCAGCCCCCCCTCGGTTTCGCAGAAAAACCAAGTGGAGAGGGTGCAACGACACACCATCAGCAGCCCACCCCTCGGTTTCGACAGAAAACCGAGAGGGGGGGTGCTCGGCGCCATCCAAACTTATTAGTCAATCCAATTCAAGTGGCATTCGCACGCAAGGATCAGCCAAAGACGAAGAGTTATCTTCCATTGGGTTGGTTGAATAGCATCTCAACCTAACCTATTGAGTTGGCCGTACAAACTTCACAAGCAAAATTCCTCCTTCTTATCTGGGGGTGGACTCATGGTAACCGCCGCGTCATCACTAGAGCCCGACTGCAGTCCCTAGTGAATACAGTAACTAGGTGCAGTTGGGTGTCGAACAGAGATGGAGGAGTTACCGCGTATCGATGCCTCTTCAAGACACACGTAGGACACTCGGCCAACGCGTTCTTTAGAGTCATCTCCTTATGAAGTTGATTACCGGAAAAGTTACTCGTCAAGGCGAACAATGTTTTACGTCCACTTTGACCGGTTTTTCGGCGCCTACACAACGACACCTTATACGCATTCATCCTACACGTGTATGAAAAGTTATGACTGTCAGAAGGTTTCAAGGTCTTTTTCCGCGAAGACATGCATTGGAAATATTACACGCAAAGGTGCCCGACGCTTTACGTCCACTTTAACCAGTTTTTCAGCGCCAACGCAACGACATATTATACGCATTGATCCGGCTCACGAATGAAAAACTACGACGGTCGAAAGTTTTCGAGTTCATTTTGTTCGAAGACTAGCATCAGAATAATTACACGGTAATGACGGTTACGCTCACGCCCTCAATTTGGTGTGTTACGCGCCCAACTCCTAGTAGGCCGAGCGCCGGGTATGAAAGAAGAACTCGCACCTCTCCCGGCCTGTGCGTAGGTGCTCTTGGCGACAACCGATCAGAATGGGAATAGGGGGCCGAATGAACCAAACACCCTCCCGCACATTCTCCTCATGTACTCCGTCTCGCAGCGGACCGAGGCGACCCCTCCGTGCGTGCTGTCTCACAGTGACCCGAGGTAACCCCGCGTGTCCTCTTTGCAGCAGCCCAAGCCAACCCAGAGGTGGTCAGACAAACCGCACTCCCCTTCTCTTTTCTCCTCCGGCTCGTAGTACCATGGGGAGGAGATCCGACTCCACCCCCCACGTGCACCCTCGACGCGTAGCAACGGAGAGAGGGGGAGGCCACGGCGGGGATCCGTGAACTCCCGATGATCAATGATGCCTCATCCTCCAACCCACCGCCGCTGCCGTCCGAGCTGCTAGCGCTGGGGTTCAGGTTCCACCCCAACGATGAGAAGCTCGTCAGCTACTACCTGAAGCAGAAGGTCTCCGGCCGGCCCCTCCGCGTCGACGCCATCGCTGAGGTCGACCTCTACAAGGCCGAGCCGTGGGACCTCCCCGCCATGTCCCGGCTCCGGAGCCGGGACATGGAGTGGTACTTCTTCAGCCCGCTCGACCGGACGTACGCCAACCGGTCCCGCACCAACCGCGCCACCGCCCAGGGCTACTGGAAGACGACCAGCAAGGACCGCCCCGTCGTCCATGGCTCCCGGACCCGTGCGCACCCGGCCTAGGCCTCGTGTCCGGCACGATCGCCTCCTCTCGTGCCGCGCCTCGCCACCTGGCCAGATCCCGCGACCTGCCGCCGCTGCTCGCCGACCTCCACGCTAGCTGTCGCTGTTGTTGCTGCTGTACCACGCGAACCAGAAAAAAAAAAAAAACAACAAAGAAGGAAAGAAGCAGAGTCAGAGAGAGAGACGACTGCTCTCTCCCACGGCCACCGGCGCCCGCTACGACCCAGCCTCCTGCGCACCACCGCCGGCCTGCGCACCCGATCCCAAGCCCGGCCGCCGTCATCGCGCCGCATCCCGGCCCGCGGCCGCCTGACGTCAAGTCCGACGGCCCGGCCCGCGCCTCGCCTATCAGCCCTGCGCCTCCCGCTCCAGCATGCACCCGACCTCCACCGCTGCTGCGCTGGCCCGCGCGACCCAGCCTCGACCTCGCATCGACACCGCCGCCCGCCGTGCCACATGCGTCGCCCATGCCCACCGCCTGGGCCTCGCATGCGCCCCGCCTCTGTGCTGTCGCCGCCGCTGTTGTTGTGCCTGCCCGAACAAAAAAAAAAAAACAAAGAAAGGAAAGAGGCAGAGAGAGGGACGCCTGCCCTCTCACCGAAGTCAAAGGAAAGAAAGAAAGAGGAAAGAGAGAGAGAGAAAGGAAAGAGAGAGAAGGAGGCTGCTCTCTCACGTGAAAAAAAAAGGGGGTCCGACTTACATCCGAGCGGGTCCGGGAGGGCGTGTACCATGGGACGGCTGTGATGCAGCCGGACTCAATCTAATGCCCCTTCCGCCAAGAAAATAAGGAAAGAGAGAAGCAAAGAAAAGAAAGAGAGAAAGAAAGAAAGGAAAAGAAAAAAACTTTTCTTTTACCAAAAGGCTCTCGGTATGCTCTCGGTACCCACTCGGTATGCTCTCGGTATGCTCTCGGTACCCACTCGGTATGCTCTCGGTACCCTCTAGGTCGGAAAACATACTATTTTTTTGGAAACACACCCTTGCAAAACCGAGACTTTTTGGCTTGCACCAAAAGGGTCTCGGTACCCACTCGGTATGCACTCGGTACCCTCTCGGTATCCACTCGGTCGGAAAACGTACTGTTTTTTCGGAAACACCCCCTCGCAAAACCGAGACTTTTTGGCTCGCGCCAAAAAGGGTCTCGGCATCGGCGGAAGAAGGCTCTGCTAACACGAACCGCGGCACCGACAACCCTCGCCAACCGCGCCAGGATCCTAAGGCGTTTGCACCTCGGAATCCCAGCCGACCCAGGGGGTCCTGACCCGACTGGGAGGGGGTAACTGTGGGTGCAAAAATTATACCGGACCAGATCAGAGCAGCATGGGCCCGCGCAACGGCCCAAATGGGTAAGCCCGCCTGGGCTCACATGGGCCCACTCTACGAGGCTCGCAGATCAAGCCCTCCCCCTTATTGGGCCCGAACAACGGCCCAATAAGGGCCCAGCAAGGAGGCCCAGAACCAGTGCCACGTCATCAGCGCCACGTCATCACTGCCATATCGGGCACGTGCCTACGCTATAAAAGGACCCCCAAGTCATCCAGGAAGGGGGTTGGTCATTCGATCAGAGGAAGAGAGGATTCAGAGCTAGAGCTTACTTCTCTCCTCCTAGTTTCTTTTCTAGTTGCTCCGTGCAACCCGACTGTACGAAGCTTCTCTTGGCCTGTCAAGAGAACGCTCACCCCTTATTGACTTGAATTATAGTGAAGATCAGGTGGCACCTCTCGCCCGGAGACGTAGGTCGTAAGGCTGAACTCCGTCACCAATCCTTGTGTCATCATTCTTTACTCTCTCTATCTATTCTCCCATCTCTCTAACTCTACAAATCGTCCATATTCAATCAAGGCTGTGGGGTGGGGTTCCCGATCAAGGCGGCTCGGAAATTTCCCCCCACACTTGCCTGGAAGGCAAGATGACTAAAAAATCTTTCCGAGCCAAAGGTAGCAGATATAAGGAGGTATTAGAGTTGGTACACACTGATGTATGTAGGCCCATAAGTGTCCGTGCCATGGGAGGCTTTGAGTATTTCATCACCTTCACGGATGATCACTCGAGGTTTGGACACATATACCTAATGCAGCGAAAGTCTGAATCCTTTGATAAGTTCAAGGGGTTCAGAGCTGAAGCAGAAAAGCAGACGGGTAAAAGTATCAAGTCTCTTCAATCGGATCGAGGAGGCGAATACCTATCGGATGAATTTATTGGGTACCTGCGTGAGCATGGGATCGTATCCCAGTTGACTGCACTAGGGACCACACAACAAAACGGTGTATCTGAGAGGAGAAACCAAACTTTGTTGGACATGGTTCGGACTATGATGAGTTATGCCATATTGCCACCTAGTTTTTGGGGATATGCCCTAGAGACGGCAGCATATACTTTGAACTTTGTTCCATAAAAGTTAGTACCCCTAACTCCTTAAGAGCTGTGGTTGAAGCGAAAGCCAAGCCTACAGAACTTTAGGATTTGGGGTTGTCCAGCACATGTGCGGAAGGACAAGCGAGATAAGATGAAGTAAAAAACTAAGGTATGTCTGTTCGTTGGGTATTCAAAAGGGACAAAGGGTGGTTTATTTTATGATCCTGAGGATAAAAAGGTTGTCGTCTCGACGAATGCCATATTCCTAGAGCAGGATTATTTAATAGACCGTAAGCCCACCAGTAACGTAGTTCTTGAAGAATTGCTTGGTACTGATGGGAGTACGCAGATAGAAAACGTAGTGGGAGCCGATACCACTAATATAAACGATACTGTAGAATCGTCTCCTATAGAACCACCGCAGGCTCGTCGCAGTGGGAGGACCACAAGTGCTCCTGATAGATACATTGGAGAAGCCTTTATAGTGGATCCAGAGTTTCAGAAGGATGATCCTCTAAACTATGACGTAGCGATGGTATCCTCTGACCATGCAGCATGGCAGGAAGCCATGGTGGCAGAACTGACATCGATGCCCCAAAACTCGGTCTGGATACTTGTAACACCACCTCACAACATTAAACCTATTGAGCGTAAGTGGGTGTACAAAAGAAAAAGAGGTCCGGATGGTACCGTTGAGACTTACAAAGCTAGATTCGTTGCTAAGGGTTATACCCAGCGAGAAGGGATCGACTATGACAAAACCTTTTCGCCAATGGCTATGCTTAAGTCTATCCGGATCCTCTTGTCCATTGCAGCCCATTATAATTGGGAGATTTGGCAAATAAACGTAAGACCGCATTCCTCAATGGGGATTTGGAAGAAGACATCTACATGTCTCAGCCTCCAGGCTTTATTGCAAAAGGTCAGAAAAGTCTAGTGTGTAAGTTGCAAAGGTCTATTTATGGACTGAAGCTAGCATTCAGAAGTTGGAACATGCGTTTTGATCAGGCTATCCAGTGTTATAGATTTGAGCAGAATGTAGATGAACTATGTGTTTATAAAAAGAGCGATAAGACTGCATTAGTTTTTCTAGTGCTTTACGTAGACGATATCCTGCTCATTGGAAATGATATTGGAATGTTGTCTACAGTGAAGGTGTGGTTATCCTCTCAATTTAACATGAAAGACCTGGGTGAAGCGAGTTATGTTCTGTGGATCAAGGTAACTCGAGATCGCTAGAACAAGATTCTCTCGTTGTCACAGTCAGCCTACATAGATACTATCTTGGTCAGATTCAGTATGCACAACTCCAAGAAGGAACTGGTTTTATTCATACATGGAATGAAATTGTCCAAGAATCAGGGTCCTAAGACTCCTGAGGAGAGGGCAGAGATGCAGAAGATACCTTATGCTTCGGCTGTAGGGAGTCTTATGTATGCTATGCATTGCACGAGACCATATATATGCTATGCAGTAGGCATGATAGGCAGGTATCAGTCAAATCCGGGTCCAGGGCACTGGACTGCTGTGAAAAGTATACTCAAGTATCTCCGTAGGACGAGAGATTATGAGTTAGTTTACTCTTTACAGGAACTGATACCGATTGGATATACGGATTCTGACTTTGCATCAGATCCGGAATCCAGGAGATCGACGTCAGGGTTTGTCTTTTCATTCGGAGGAGGAGCTGTCAGTTGGAGGAGCGTGAAGCAGGGATGCATCGCGGATTCGATGACAGAGGCTGAGTACGTTGCGACGTGCGAAGCAGCTAAGGAGGCGGTGTGGCTCAAGAAGTTACTCACGGACTTAGGATGCGTACCGGGAGCTCAAGATCCTATTGTCCTTTACTTTGACAATAGTGGAGCGGTAGCACAATCCAAGGAGCCAAGATATCACCAGAAGAGCAAGCATATCGAGCGAAAATACTACATTATCTGGGACTTGCAGAAGCGAGGGGAGGTTGCAGTGACTCAGGTGGCGTCTGCAGATAACATGGCGGACCCTTTCACAAAGGCGTTACTGACCAAGGCTTTTGAGAAGCATGTGGATGCCATGGGAGTTAAGGTTGTTGTTCCCCGCTAGTCCAAGTGGGAGATTATTATAGCTCGTGTGTCCTTAGCGTGGATTTTCTGTATTAACATTAATAAAAATGCCTTTGGTTATTGCTTTAATTAGAATACTACTCTGGTATATAATAATACTCATATAATAAAAGGACCCTAGGGAACACAGTAGGCCACTGAGGCGCATGGAGGATCCATGCTTGGGAGACCCAGTGGACCAGTTCTGTATAGACCTAGAACTAGTTCACAGCTTAGGAATAATATGGATCTTAGAATGAGCGAAATAATTCCAGGAGCTCACAGGCACTAACAGAACTCGATTCCGAGTAGCGCACCTCACTCAGTCTCTCTTTCAGTTTTTCACTTTTCGTGAAGGGCGTTTTCATCCAGGCTTCACGATAGACACTTGGAATCCCTAAAAACCGCCCCTCTCTATCCTAATCTATCTAGGGCCGGCCCTAGCTTTTCTTGAAGCCATAGGAGACCGGCCCTATAAGAGAATAGGGAGAGGGAGGGCCGGCCCTAAGCTTCCCCCTCTCCTCCAAAAATCCAAACCCCCCCTTTGCCTCCTCCTTTGTGGTTTCGGCCAAGGAAAAGAGAGGAAGAAGAAGGGAGAAGAAAGAGGAAGGAAGGAGAAGGAAGAAGAGAGAAAGAGAAAGAGGAGATCTCGCGGCTCGCAAATCGTCTTCGCAACGGATTCCTCCGTCAGCTCGTAATCCTTGCACTCAGAGACAGGATTTCGAGGATTCCTCAATTCGCAAAGGACAAGGTGCTATCCGACAGTTTCCCTTGCGATTCAAGTGTGGTTCTTCATCGTTCCATCATCTCCAGATCATAGATCCATAAGGTATGATGATTCTAAACATCTAACTAGATGCATGCATGTCTTCCGTAGATCGTAGTATGCCTCTAGGGTGTCCGCACATATGCTAAGATCATAGATTTGCATGTAGATTGTTTTGTAAGATTAATTGTAATGAAACATACACCGTATAATCTTCGGATCTATCTTTTGCTTCCGTTGTGACTCTGATAAGCGGATCCAATTCCAAAACAACCAACTAAAACCAAGTGGTATATAACACTCTAAGCTAGTTCTACCATATGGCCAACCAGTTGATAGGTCCCTTCGTAGGGCATGACCGGCCGGTGAACATCTTGGAAGATCGATCGACAGACCTTACTTGGGTACGGTCGGTCAATCAACTAAAACCAAGTGGTACATAACACTCCAAGCGAGTTCTACCATATAGCCGACCGATCGGCAGGTCCCTTCGCAGGGCATGACTGGTCGATGAACGCCTTAGAAGACCAATCGATAGACCCTGCTTGGGTACGATCAGTCAACTAACTTAAACCTAGAGGTATATAACACTCCAATTGAGATCTACCACCCGGCTGATCGATCGATAGATCCCTTCGTTGGGTGAGACCGGTCGATGTGCAATAAATGCTAGGGGTTGATAAAATGAAGTCAAGTGCAAACAGAAACTAAAACAGGAAGATAGATAACCACGACTAGTTCTATTACAGCAAAGAAGATAGTTCATTGCATTACAAAAATAGCTCAACATAGGGAGATCAAGTACGTCAGTCCCCCAGGGGACCCTTCCCTTTTCCTTTCAGCAGTTGACCCCGCAGCTTGTCGACCTTCTTCCTCCACTCGGCTTCCTGAGGGTCAAGAGTTGCCTGTGCTTCTTTTTTGAACTCTTCAAGCTACTGTGCGAGTGCAGCCTTGTGTAGCTCGGCCAGTTGCTCCTTGGTAAGCTGGTGAGAAGAATTCAACACGATGACTTCAACCTCATAAGCAGTTTTAGCTACTGAAGCCTCCATACGGAGCCTCCAGATCACGATGCCCTGGTCAGTGAATCGAATGTTCACTGTCGTGAGCTCCGACCGTGCATCTTGAAGTGCAGACTCCAATTCAAGACGATCCACAGTGTGCTTCGCCTTAACAGACTCCAACTGGCCTTTGAGTTCGGCTACCTCCTCGGAGTAAAGCTTCCGGGCTTCAGACAAGGTATTTCGGGTCAGAACCAGCTACTGCTGAGCAATCCTGAGAGAATGCTCAACTTTCGCAACTTGCTGCGCGTTGCCTGAAGAAAGCTTGTCGGTTAGTCGAAGAAGGCGACTGTCCATCTCCAGGCAATATGTCCCAAGCTGTAAACGCCAAGGAATAGAAGCAGTGGGCATCATAGAGATAATGGAATGAATCATGGCTAAATATAAACCACGAACTCGAGAAGGGGTCACCTCTTGGATGCCAGTTGACATTTCCTCCCAATCCCAACCTTCAACAGCCGCGCCCTTCATCTCCTTCCTGGTAGAGTCGGCTAAGGTTTCTTCCTCTATATCTGGATGGGTCAAAGCCTCACCTGAACTTCCATGATGAGTGGGACTAATAGACCTTGGAAGCGTAGATAAAAGAGGAGATCACGCAGTACCTGTCAAGATAGAAAGAGAGGGCAAAGGAAGACGAGCTCGCAGGCCCAGGCGACTTCCCGACACGCCAGGTACTGGAACAACATCTTCCCTCAGCATGGCATCCCAGACTCTACGAGCCTCCACAGTAGGAATGCGGGTTGAAGTTTAAGCATGGGCGTCGACAGAGTCAGAAGACACGACCCGTCCTTTTCGCCCATAGGAAGGGGAGGGTATATAACCACGCGACTTCTCCGATGCATTTACCTCGGGAGGGCTCGGACTCTGAGAAAAGAGTTCCTCATCCCAATAATCAGGAAGAGATTGCAGCACCTTGGAGGTAGTCTACCTCGTGACATGACCTCCTGTTACATCATCCTCACCGACGGGGCTGGTAGACTCGCCGAGCAAAATACGTCTCCTCGAAAGCCCAGTTGATGCTGTTGTGCCTCCAGGGACAATTGCTCTACTACCCTTGCCTACATCTGGGGTAGATCTCATCTGACGCCTTAGGAGTACGCAAAGCTTAGACGTTGCGGTGTTGAGATTGTAGCGTCTAACAGAGTTGACGTACCTATTGGGAAGTCCCGTAGAGGAAGCATATCGCTCCCCTCCTCCACCAGTTGATGCTCGCAGGCTGACGGGGTCTACTGGATGCTTCCCTTTTTTAGGAGTTGACCCAAAATGATGAGCTCTAACTAGTGGAACTTTTGGGAATATCTACCTCCAGTCGTCGTCACCTTTAGTGACCCTCTCGATCATCATATCCAAATCTTCTCCAGCGGAGTCGGGGCACTTGAGTTGCCTAGTGGGGTAATAATCCTCTATGGTATAGGCAAGGTGGGAAGGAGTCCCAGGAACCTTGTAACGGCCCCTCCACGGTCCCCCAACCACAAGTGGGTACTCCTTCCAGCCCCTGATAGAGTTAGACAAGCCGCCAATAGGAGGACGACAACCAACACGAGCTTGTAAGCTGAAGTAAGAATACACGACACTGACAGTTACCTTGTAATCCTTGATGAAGTATTTTTTGAGAAGATAAGTCGCGCAGATTTGTTGCCCCGTTATCTCTTCTATCGCTTCCACGTAACGAAGTATCCTCCAGCCGTTGCTGCAATCTGACTAGGAGACATCCCCATGCGCTCCAATAGCTGACCGGAGAAGCTTGCCAACGGAAGCCTCAGGCCACACATCAATTGCCCCAAAGTAACAATCGTGCGGTCGTTTGAAGGGTCCAAGGGACCAGTTGCAAATGAAAGCGAGATGTCGACGGGGATGCCGAATGCCAACCGAATCTCTTCCAGCAGGGGGAACTTCTTGGGAATCGAAAACCATCTGAAAGACATTGCCGATAGGGGAGAGACAATCCGGTACGTTAAGACACACAACCGACTGTACGCAGCAACAAGACGTGCAGCTGACCGTAAGCAGCAACTATACGCGCGACCGTCTGCAAGCAACAGCGAGATGAGTGTCCGATGGTAGGCAATAATAAGACGCACGACCGACCGTAAGCAATAACGACACGCGCAGCCGACCGAGGACGCCCCACGAAACGCGTGACCCACCAAACAATGGGAGAAGAAGAAGAAATCTAGAGGAAACTTGAAGCAAATGGTAAAAATGAAGACCCTTGGAGCCTTATTTATAGGAAATCTTGGAGCCTAGAAGGGCCAGTTCGCAAACCGAGGAGATAGGAGAGCATATAGGGATGCCATGTAGCGCATGAATGAAGGGAACCATAATGACACTTATGATACTCGGTGCACGATAGCTGAAAATTGAGCCTCCTTCGGCATGCAAATTGAAGCAATCATGCTAACATCGTTGTGCATCCCCCCCCCCCACATGGAGACACGCTTGGTGGAAAGAGGAATAACCCTGATTAGCCGGAAAGTAGATACCGACCAATCAGGAGGGGGTATTGTGTGCACCTTGATGAATGGAGGTCGGCCGCGTGCTTCGCTCGCTCGGGACAGGTCGGTCGCACGCTTCGCTTGCCCAGGACAGGCAGGCCATGCGCTCCGTTTGTCTGAGTAGAGACCGGCTGTAAACTTCATCGCGGGTCGGGCGCGCACTTCGCTCGCCCGGGACAAGCCGGCCATGCACTTCGTCTGCTCGAGGGAAGGTCGGCCGCGTACTTTGGTTGCCCGAGTGGAGGATAGCCGCAAACATCATCGCGGGCCGGCCGCGCACTTTGGTTGCCCGAGTGGAGGATAGCCGCAAACTTCGTCGCGGGCCGGCCGCGCACTTCGCTCGCTCGGGACAAGCCAGCTGCGCGCTTTGTCTGCTCGAGAGAGGGCCAACCGCGCACTTCGGTTGCCCGAGTGGAGGATGGCCGCAAACTTCATCGCGGGCCGGCCGTGCACTTCATCACTGGCCAGCTGTGCGCTTCGTCTGCTCGAGGGAGGGCCGGTCGTGCACTTCGTTTACCCGAGTGGAGGCTGGCCACAAACTTCATCACAGACCGGCCACGCACTTCGTCGTTGGCCGGTCACGAACTTCACTTGCCCGGGACGGGCCGGGCGAGCACTTCGTCTGCTCGAGGAAAGGCTGGCCGTAAACTTTGTCGCGGGCCAGCCGCGCACTTCGTCGCTGGCCGGTCGTGCGCTCCGAAGGGAACCTGTCCTCTCCGACCCAAGGAAGCCCCAATATTTATGCAATGCGCCCATGTGCCAAGATCGGACAGCAGTTATTTCTGAGAATCTCGGGCAGACGACGATTACGGGAAGGCAACCCACGCCCCGAGATTCCTGGTTGACCAGTATGGCAAGTAGTACCCCAGCCATAACTACTGAACACCTGTCAGACGACACTTTGCCCCCACTCAAAAAGTTGAGTAAGTTACGGAAGCACGTCATTAATATCGCCCCACACAGAGCGCTCAGCTGTCTCACCCGAGGTACTATAAAAAGAGGACCTACCCGTTCAGAAAAGGGATCGAATTCTGGAGGAGGTGTTGCCCATTGCATTCCTGAGTTTTCGGAGCTTGAGAGAGAGATTATAGAGGTCGGCATTTTGGGAGGCTGGTCCTCTCTGGGTGTAATTAGGTCAGTGTGAGTGCTTGTAACTTGTTGTGGCTCACTAGTGCATTCTCGCCCCGCCTCGTGGGTTTTTTCCTTCGACATTGCGAAGGGTTTTTCCATGTAAACTCGGTCTACTGTGTTCCTTGATTTGTTAGATTGTGCCTACCGACTGACCCACCCGATTCCAAAAACCCCCCCACAATATCCACACACAAGCCTCGATAATCTCTTTAATCAATAAGTCATTATAATCTCCTTCTCGCTCCTCCCCAAAGCTACATATCTCTATAGACAGCCTCTAGGTTCCCTTTCATACCTTCCCCAACTTTTTAGTGTGGGTTTGATCTAATTGTTTAGAAGCGGTTTCTGGGACCCAATATGTCTCTTAGTCGCGATAGGCGACTAGAGACTAGGGTTTTTCCTATAAATACGGTTGTAGTCCCTGCTCCACCTTAACGACGACTCTCTCCTCATGCATCCTATCAAGTTGAAGATTCAACACAGAGTTCTAGGACTTGGAGTGGAAGGCAACAGCTGTGAAGGTTTCCGCATATGATTGTTCACCTCCATGGCGTCGAAAAGTACACACTATCTTCTTCTTCATCGATCTACACAAGATCCTGGGCATCGAAATTCGAATCTACGGATTTTTCCAAATCGCTCTCGAGAGAGACCAGTGAGGTAACGCCAGCCTCTAGCCATCCGACTCACTCACCCACTCCATCAGCAAAGTCACTCGAATCTCAAGAAGCTGGCGAATTGTGTACCATAATATCTGAATCCAAATCTTCTACTTATCGTCTGCTCTCAAAATCACAATCTTCCGTTGCACCAATATATGACCGGTGCATCGATCGCACTCAGCCCCAACAAGCAGGCAAAGGGACGACAACGATCAGGTAGAAGCTGGAGCCTATGTCATTGGGCCAATCGTAGTCGTTTCTTGCTTGTCTGTTGGGACTGAGTGCGATGGACCAGTCGGGCATAGATGCAACGGACGACTGTGATTTGGCAGGAAAAAAAAATGGGGCAAAAGATTTGGATTTATGATGTCCATGCAGCATCCATGCCCCGCACCTTCAAATAGTTGGAGGGGCTTATTGGTGGTCCCATTTCACTGCACCCCTTAAAACCTTATCTTGTTCCGTAGGGGACCGCGAACCCATCACCACCGCATCTCCTCCGCCCATCATTTCTCCGCCCCTCCCCCCCCCCACCCCCCATCTCGGACACGTGGTGTCACGTGGGCGCTCGATGGCGACGTACTGTGGTCCATCCCCATCACCCACCTACCCACCTAAGAAACCCAGATAGGCCATCAGTTCAAAATACTATTTTTTATTTAATTTTATTTAGGGAAATTTTATTCATACCCCATAAATCTGTAATTAGCCCCCATTTCCAACAAACTTGAACACACCCCAATTTTTTTTTTCATACCCCATTCCTATCCCAAAAATACCCTTCCCCCTTACACCCCACCTTCAATACACCCCAGTTAAATGGCCCGCCCCAACTTGATTATACCCCAATCAAACACATACCCCCTTAAATATATCCCAATTATATATACTCTTGAATACACCCCACTATTAAATAAACCCTATGCAGTTGGCTGATACTTGAAGGCACAAGTAGAGCTGCAACTTGGGCGGGCCAACCTGAACCCAACCCAAGTCCAACCTGAACCCAATCCGAATTTGGGCGGGCTAATCCGAGCCCAACCCGAATTATTTCTCCTCGACCCGACACGAAATTAGCGGGTCTGGGACAAGGCTAAACGGGTTCGGATCGTAAACGGGTCGACACGATAGACCCGTTTAATAAACGGGTCGGGTCCGGGTTTAGGGTCTGGACACGGTAGACCCGGGAAGACCCGTTTAGTATTCAACGGGTCGTGTCGGGTCGGGTCGGGTCGGGTCTACTAGCAATCCAATACTATAATATATAATACCAGTGGGTCTTTTGGGTCAGGTCGGCTCAAGTCGGATTGGGTCGGATTGGGTCGGATCGGGTCAACTGAATAGATCCGGGTGGTAAACGGGTCTTACCGGGTCTTATCGTGTCTACCTATTTATTAGCGAGTCGGGTATGGGTTTAGGATCTAGACACGATTAGTTAAACAGGTCAAGTCCGGGTCTAGGGGTTTTGGACACAACACGAAACTAGACACGACACGAACCCGACATAACTCATTGCCACCCTTAGCTGCAACTTGGGCGGGCCAACCCGAACCCAACCGGACTTTGGGCGGGTTAACCCGAACCCACCCCGCACAACCCGGCCAACCCGACGGGTTGGGCTTGGGCTAAGTTTAAACAAACATTGGGTTGGGTTGGGGGTACAAAAGACGCTGAGCAAGGGGGTTTGGGGTTTGGGGTACAAAAAAAAGGGCATTGTTGGTATTAAAGGATTGTTGAGTAAGTTATTGAGAAACGCTAGGGATACGGGGGCTAATTACAGATTTTTGGGGTATGAATAAAATTTCCCTTTATTTATGGGTAAATTTCACTTTGCCCCCTGAAGCTTAGCACAAAAACATTTAACCCTAAATAGTTAAAAAATTACATTTTACCCCCTTCAATTCTGTTTTGATCAGATATAAACCACCAAATGAGGATATTATACGTAAATGACACAAGGGATTATTGTGCTACCAGTTCATGATCAAACTTCAGGGGTAAAGTATAATTTATCTCTTTTTTTAGCGGGTAATGAGACAACAATCCCACTAACCAACCTCACATTAGGATGATAAACCTAATAAAGCATTTCATTTGAGCCCTCATTTCTCTAATCAACTCAACATTAGAATAAACACTTCCGTTTTTTCAAAAATCTCGAGACCACCCTCATCTCCTCCTCTCTCTCTCGGATGCGGCAAACTCGAGCGATGATGGCAGTGGTCGCAACCTCCTCCTCAACGGCGACGACCTAGACCTCGACGACCTCCCTGGCGACATCGAGCATCAGAGACGAGAGGCCAATGACAAAAAGGATTCGGATTGATTTAGAATTCCTTCTAGGATTCATCCCATGACGTCTAGATCGTTAGGAAGGTTATGTTAGGTCCAACGACAGGGCAGCTCCGACGACGATGAATGGCTTAGGATGAGTGGCAATAAATTATAAATTTAAAGTAAGATGAGAAGTATTTTCGTCCACAGAGGTTTGATCTCAAATGATATTCTACCATGATTAATTTATCTTGATCTCTTTTTAGTGCGCACAACAACTCAAATTGGTGCACCCTAATGGTGCATTATAATAAGCTAATCCGTGCTAACCTGTCATTATCGTATGATTAGCGGCAATAAGTAAGTTGGGAAGCATCACGCGAACCGTGACCACCCCCCTCGAGCACGACAGCAACTTTAAAAACGACTGGAAAATTTATTAAATTCTGACGTCAGCATCAGAGCCCTGACGTGGCAGCCGTAACGCCTCCGCCCTTCATGCGGCCTCCGTGATGATGGATGGAACCTCTGCTCCTCCTCAACCGCCTCCGGAAACTCCAAAGCGCTGCCGTTACGGATCCGCTACGTGTCAGGATCTGGTGCAGCTTCCGGCCACGATGGTGGGCCCCTCCACTGATATCGTAACACCTGGCTTAAAACGAAACCCCCGCCGGTGGCCACTGGCCACCGCTGTGGCTGTAGCAAGCCGTCGAGGAGGTTGAAAGCGAGGCCATCGTCGAGCTTGGTGACGGCGGTGGCGAGAAAGTCGGGGAGATGGAGGAGAAGAGGTGGCCGTAAAGGAGGAGGGTCTGCATGCCGGCGAGGGAGGGGAGGGGGCCTGAGATCGGGCTGAGGTGGAGCTCGAGGCGGGTGAGCGAGACCCGGCCCCCGGCGCAGTGCTCGGAGATGGCGGTCCGGTCTGCGTCGATCTCCGTGTAGGGCTCCGGTGGCTGAGAAGGGGAGCGGGCGGAGGAATTGAGCGATTTTTATTTTGGGTTATTTTGACTTTGCCCCCCAAGTTTTGCCTTTAATTATACTTTACCCCCCATTTTTCATTAGTTAGACTTTACCCCCCAAAACTAACTGTTCCGTCAGCTCACCATCTAAGAGAAAGGGTGAGCTGACGGAAATTAAATACAGTTTTGGGGGTGAGCTGACGGAACAGTTAGTTTTGGGGGTTAAAGTCTAATTAATGGAAATGGGGGTAAAGTCTAATTCAAGGCAGAACTTGGGGGGCAAAGTCAAAATAGCCCTTTTATTTTTTATTTTTGTCTGACGGATGTGACCATATCAGTTGGGTTGTGAATAACCGCGGTTTAAGGTTGGTTCGGTGGAAGACATCTTTTTTGGTCTGTAGGTGAGGTGTCAGGGGTTGGTTCAGGGCCTGTGTCCGCCCGGGCCGGGTCTGTCGAATGGGCCGGGGACAGCTTGGGGGTCCCACGACTGCCACCACAGCTGGAGGTTGTTGTCGGCTGGGGCGGTGACATCTGTGGGCCCGGACTGCCCTACGTTGGGGGTCTCGGGAGTCGGTATCTCGAGCCACAACCGGTCATCTTTTACTGCACCCGGTAAGAAATAAAGAATTAATGATCTACCATGCATTGATGGACGGCTGGGATCAGGGTTTACTTAGCGGTCGACGCGTGATTCTCATCGGTGTGTGGAGCTTTAGGCTGACGTGGCGGCGGGATTCTACGCGAGTCTGCCTTTGCAGTGCCACGCCTTACGTCGAGTCTCTCACATGTGTCATGTCGAGTGGGCTTTCTCACCTCGCGTTACACGCCGTGGGAGAGGAAAAAAAAATAAATTGCACCCATCGATTACAGCCCACGGAATACCAAATATCCCTAGGTTAAAAATTTGAGTAAATTACACATAAACCCCTATAGTTTGATGGAATTTTACTTATATCTCATCGTGCTTAAAAACCCTACAAATAACTCCCTATTGTTTGAAAAACACATCACTTGCACCCCTCTAGAGGGGTCTATGCATATGTCTTTTCAAACTGTAGGAGGATATTTGTAGGGTTTTAAACATGAGGGCGGTAAGTGATAGTAGGCCAAACCACAAGGGGTCTATATCATGGGCGGATCTAATAGTTGGCTCGGCCGGGCTGTAGCCCGGCCGAGTTTTGAGAAAAAAATAACCCATATTATCATATCATTAAGAGTTATTTTGACTTTGCCCTCCAAATTTTACCTTGAATTAGACTTTACACCCCATATTTTCATTAATTAGACTTTACAACCCAAAACTAATTGTTTGTCAGCTCACCATATAAGAAAAAGGGTGAGCTAACGGAAAAGAAATAAAGTTTAGGAGGGTGAATTGACGGAACAGTTAGTTTTGGGGGGTAAAATCTAATTAATGAAAAGATGGGGGGTAAAGTCTAATTCAAGGTAAAATTTGGGGGGAAAAGTCAAAATAATCCAATTATTAAATACATGTCTCAGTTCGGCTCAACCAAGACCTCAGCCCGCATCAACCCAGCGAGGCCCTTGGCCCCTCGCGACACGTATGTGAATCGTTATCGCCTCTGAGTCCTCACGAAACATGAATCGCCGCCAAAAACACTTAACCCCCCCTATAGTTTACTTTGTTCCAAAACGCTCCCTAAAGTTTGAAATGTTAGCACAATACTCCTTTTGTCAACTACTTAATTTCTCTCATTTTGTAATTTTAATTTGACTTCAATGGGGCAGAATGTAGTTTTTTAACCGTTAGGGGGTTAAACGTTTTTGAGCAAAAATTCAGGAGACAAAGTGTAATTAATTTTTTTTTTATTAATATAATTTCTAGTATCGTCGATGTTCGCTTAAAAAATTTTGCTTAGTATTTCTTTAAAAAGTAAAAGCTTCATTGTAAAAAAAACTAGTTTAGTTTCAGCCCAGCCCAAAAAAATTTTCTGGCTACGCCCCTGGTCTATATGTAATTTATCTTCTTTTTTTTTAAGATATCCAACATGCTCCCTGAGCAACTTAACGATAGCCCGTGATCACCTCGTCGTCGCTGGTCATGTATACACCGTCGCAGCAACCCACCACCACCGTCTACTCCTCCTCCACCCTCCTCTTTCTTTGTATCTCTCTCCTCTTTCTTCTTTCTTCATCCACTTTCCTTCTTCCTCCTCTTTCCCTCCTCCATATGCATTGGAATCACGACATTTGGCCGCACTGTTGAGGTTTGCCCTTTAAACCCACACTCGAAGGGCATAATGCAGAACTAGCTTGATCGGGTGAACTGGAGAGTCGCACGGGCAAACAGGGTCCAGGATCTACGGGCGGAAGGAATGGCAAACTCGCCTGGGTGAGCAGATCGAGCCTCTTGGGTGATCTAGAGACTAGTAGCACATGTTGGCTGCGGATTTGTGCTGTTTGGGGAATCTTAAAACCATACGTTTCCTCGCTTATAAAGGGGGCAGTTGTGTGGCTCTAGGGTTAACACGGAAATCGTCTACGATTTTTATGTGAGAATAGATATAACTTGTCAAAGAAAAGGGAAAAGATAAGAAGATAAATGAGATGAAGAAAAGAAGAAGAAAGATTTAAGAGGTTATTTTCTGGGCATGCATCTCTCTCGGCTTCACGGATCTCCTTCGGATTTCTCGACGCGTCAACTTCGGCGGTTTCTCCGATGCTTCTACTCTCGGTATTGTTCGATATTCTCTTGTGCATCTCCCGCGATGGTTTTTCTCCATCGTGTGATTGTTCTAAGAGGGTGTATAGTTACTTTATGCAGAGGCGATAAATGGTGACCCAATACCTAGTTATTATAATCTCTAAAGGGATTATCATATTCCTTGATTGCTAGTATATTTTCTTCGTTGCTTGTGTATTATCATCGTCTCCGGAGTGTGATCTTCGAAATCTCTGACCTTGATCTCTTGCGGCATGCTTCCGGAAAGACCTGATGATCAGATCCAGATCATCATAGTCTATCCCTTACAAGTGGTATCATAGTCTTTGGTTCGGTTCAAGGTTTCGAGGTAGGTGGAGCAGAGATTGCGTCAAGCGACCTACCATGAAATTTAACATTGTGACGACCAAGATCCAATAGGCGAAGAGCCAAGACTCCTGAGCCTGTGATGTCAAGATGGATGAGGTGAGGTGAGATATCCAAGGCCACCGAGTTAGTCCCATATGGCCTGGAGATAAGGAGATCGATCATGAGCTACTTATATAATTTTTCCTCCTAAACACAGAAGACACGGTTTAAAACCGTGTGTCGCTATGGATTTCATAAGAACTCCATAGTTAACCGTGCTCGGGTAAAAATAGTATCAGGATGGGTGACCCCCCTTGGGAAGTTCTCATGCAGGTATGGACAAAGTAGACAATATATGTGTGTTTGGGGTGAATGTTACAAAATAGTATCAGAGCCGGTTCTCCTCGTAATAGGGGGGTCTAACCCTACATGTGGACGTGTAGTCCATAAGGGGGTGGATTGTGACGATCAAGATCCAATAGGTCAAGAACCAAGACTCTTGAGACTGTGATGCCAAGATGGATGAGGTAAGGTGAGATGGCTTTGTTAGTCCCACGTCGCGTGGAGAGAAGAAGATCCTGAGCTACTTATATAATTTCCCCTCCCAAACATAGAAGACGCATTTAAAAACCGTGCATCGCTACAGATTTCGTAAGATCTCCGTAGTTAAGCGTGCTCAGACGAGAGTAGTACTAGGATAGGTGGCCCTCCTGGAAAATCCTCGTGCGGGCACAAGTAAAGCGGGCAATATCTTGTGTGTTTGGGACGAATGTTACAATCGGACACCAGGTAGGGGTGCGGGCACCTGGTGTAGGGTGTAAAGATGGTGACAATGATGACAAAGGATTTTCACCAATTACACTGAACGAAATTTAGAGAGTGCACCAAGTCTAAATAAACTATCACCAAGAATTTGGTAACTCTTTTACTAGTTGACTCTTGATTTAATGCATGCCACTTTAATCTACCAATTAGTGTGGTCTATCACATACCTAAATCTGGGTAGTTTTCGGTGACCTGTATTAGATATTAGGGCATACATACATGCTTTGAAAATTCTTCACTCCCCGAGACGAGCATGGTGTCTCATTGAGTAATTTCTATGAAAGACTGATTATCAAGTCTGGTCAAACACTTCTAAAGTAAAGATAATGGTTACAAGAACTTGAAAAGTTATGACTCAAAATGGTAAACTATGCCAAGATAGTCGTGATCCCAGATAGTTTCACGAACACTAGAAGAAGGAGATGTTTAGTGCAATATAGTGGAGACGGGTACATGCATAATATCTAAGGATTTCGTAGTGCAATCCAGACCTAATAGTGGTCGTGGTCATGACTAATTAGAGGCAGTATAGTCATGAGATGATTAAACACATCTCTGGTTGGAGCTGAGGCCATGGAGGTTCCCGTAGATTCTATCTCTAAGCCTATTTAGATAGATGAACTAGCATCTTAGTGCATAGTAGTCTTATAGTAATGAGACAAGGCATGGGAAAGATTAGGGTTTACTTGAATCAGGATTACCCGATCGGACCTTTCAATATCCATTATGGAGGAATCCTAGTTAGATTAGGAGTCCTAGGTGGCACAACTATTGAGACCCACGTGGGTTGCTTAAGTGGCCCGTATTTCGTAAAATGTGCTAATATGTGAGCGTGACTTGAGATATGCATATAAATATATGGAGCGATTATATCATGTAGGGTGCGCACAATGTGCACTATAAAACCATATTAGCGAGGGAGGAGAATTTTAAGCATGACGAAGATGCCCTCCCCCTTAAGTTTTGTTCGTCGTGTGGTGGGGATCATACATAGTGGTCGGCTATGTAACAGACAAAGGAGAACACCAAGCTTGACAATGACACCTCCCTCCATTAAGTGACTGACCATATAGGGTCCTTATCCATATGTGGCAAGCTAGATATATATGGGGATTCCTTGCATGGTAGGGAATCCTCCCCCTCATTATCCTTTGTTGCCATTTTTTTTCTCCCTTCGTTGATGACTTCAGCCAAGCTCTCTCAATCTCTCTTGATTTCGGCCAAGGAATAAAGAAAGAGAAGAGAAGAAAAAAGAGGAAGAAGACACATACGCATGGAGGTACTCTTGTAGGAGAAGAAAAATGACATGGAGTTGAAGGTAGGCTCCTACAAGCCCCACAAACTCATGATGAGGATGAGAATATGAGATACTTTCAAAGGGTTACGAGATCATTGTTCTTTGACCGATTCGATCTTATCAACAACTTTGTCTTCTACTAAGATAAATCAATGTGGCTCTTCACCTTGGGCATCGATAAGAGCCAAGAGGTAAAATTCTGATAGTCATTAGATTGATCGCAAACGCTTTTAATTAGATTCAAAGACATATATTCATTGTCCTATGTGTGTGTGTGTGTGTGTGTGTGAGAGAGAGAGAGAGAGAGAGAGAGAGAGAGAGAGAGAGAGAGAGAGAGAGAGAGAGAGAGGGAGCATGACCATGATAATCTTTTAATTAGATTTAAAGCTATCTATTCTTTGTCTTGTATCATGCAAATCGCTTCCATTGGGTGCTCTGATCCAATCTTCACTTGCTCAGGCGAATTGGAGGGTCGTTCGAGCAAACTGGGTAAAGGATATGAGAGCAGAATAAATGGCAAAGTTGCTCGGGCGAGCTGGCCAAGTCGTCGAGGCGAATTGGAGGATGGTAACGCGTGTTGACTACGAGTTTTCTCGTTTATAAAAGTGGGAGTTGTGTGGCTCTAGGGTTAACACGGAAATCATCTACGATGAATATTTGAGAAGAGATAGGAACTTGTTAGAGAAGAGAAGAAGAGAAGTGAGAGGAAGGAAGAAGGAAAGAAGAAGAGGGAGATTTGAGAGGTTCTTCTCTGGATGGGCATCTCTTTCGGCTTTGTGGATCTTCTTCGGGTTTTTTGACTCGTCCACTTTGGCGTCTTGTTTGATGCTTATATTCTTGATATCATTGGGTATTCTCTTGTGTTTCTTCCGTGGTGGTTTGTCTTCATCGTGTGATTGTTCTGAGAGAGTGTAAAGAGATTGTTTATGGGGGTCCGACATACGTTGATCTACAGCCTGCCTATTGTAATATCTGAAGTAATAATCCTATTCCTTGATTGCTAGTATATTTTGTTTGTTGCGCGTGTTATCATCTTCTCTAGTGTGTGATCTTCGAAATCTCTGACCTTGATCTCTTGCGACACCTTTTGGGAAAGACCCAGTGATCGGATCCAGATGTCGTATCCTTTATCCCTAATACGCATAGTAGGTGTATTTAGCTATGATGGCTGGAAAAGTATATAAAATGCATTCAATATGGTATCGATACCGGTATGCATCCTGCAATGCGAGTAACAAATCGACACGTAGAAGAAACGTTACTCGTGACTTGATCACCTCGAGTGAGAACACCTACCCATCCTAGACTCCTAGGACCTATAATCGTATTGGAATTTAGAATCCATGAGTTTGGGCTCTTAAGATGGCGGTAGGCGTAAGGAGGTGACCGTAACGCTACACTACACTTAATGGCAAAGCTGTGGCCCTTACCCTTTCTAACCGCTAGCCCACTTGTCCTCGGACACGTGTCCGTTACAGTTCGGAAAGTAACCATGGTTACTAATTGTTGATAATATATTTATTAAATATTTAAAGCAGAAAAGCTTGATTGAGCCCTGCCTGTTAATAGCACGACAGGATTATTAATAACGCCGTCGTCCCTTTCAAGGCATGAGTCTCATGAGGTGTAACGGCATCCGTGACGGCGTCCGGTCCGGCTGAGGGGTTGAGGAATTGACCGGGGTTGATATGATTACACGGGGATTTTGACCCGGGGTTAGTTCCCGGTCGACGACTGTACGAAGGGGGCGCGGCAGCTGGACTGGATGAGTCTCAGACCCTCATCCCCTCTGTCCCCCCCCCCCCCTCCCGCCCTCTTGATGTGAGCTCTCTGCACAAGAGAGAGAGAGAGAGAGAGAGAGAGAGAGAGAGGTGTGGATGAATCGAGGATTTGGAGGTTTTAGGGCGGCGATTTGAGAGTTATCTAGGGTTCCGGCGGAGCTTCACTGGTGATTTCGTGGAATTAGGGTTTGTTGCTGCACGGCGTGGTGTGGTTAAAGGTTTCTGGAGGTGGGGGAGGTCTGGATTTGGGGGTTTCGGTTGGAGAATCGCGTGGATCGGGGCGTGGATGAGAGATCTGGAGCCGGGGACGTGAGCGGTCGGGGATGGCGTCGTCGGAGGTGTCGGTGAAGGGAAGTAACGGGAAGGGGGAGAGCTTCTCCTCCGGCTGCAGCGAGCCGACCGACGGCGTGAGGCAGTCCGAGGCGGACAAGGGGTTCTCCGTCGCGCCGGCCGCCGGAAGAGGTAGGATCCGGCCCGATCTCCGGCTATGGCTTTCCGTCCCCCTCCGGGTCCCTTTTTTTCCGTTGATTCTCAGATGGTTATTGCTCCAGGTTCGGAGGACGCGCTGTACAACGAGCTGTGGCATGCATGCGCCGGCCCGCTCGTCACGGTTCCCCGCGAAGGGGAGAGGGTTTTCTACTTCCCCCAGGGCCACATAGAGCAGGTAAGCCTGCCAATCGCTTCGAAAACCCCCATTCGTCTCGAATTTTGGGTTCTAGGGTTTTCTATTCGTTCTGTTTCTACAGTAGGGCTTTCATGTCGTGATTCAGGTGGAGGCGTCGACGAACCAGGTGGCCGATCAGCAGATGCCGGTGTACAACCTTCCGTCCAAGATCCTTTGCCGAGTGCTCCACGTCGAGCTGAAGGTACTCCCCTCAATTGCCACCCTTTTGAATCGTTAGGGTTTCTTGGAGTTCTCTCTCCTGATCCGTGATCTCCCTGTTCTGATAGGCGGAGCCGGACACAGATGAGGTGTTTGCTCAGATGACTCTAGTCCCTGAAGCCGGCGTACGTGTTGAATTTCCCAACCTTACCCTTTGTTTTCTATAAAAATGGAAGATGTTGTGGATTTAAGAGAGAGAAAAAAAGTACTGAGTCGAATATTGCGGTGTCTTGTATCAGCAAGATGAGAACTCGGTGGAGAAGGAGACGCAGCTGCCGGTCCAGGCGCGCCCTAACGTGCACTCGTTTTGCAAGACACTGACCGCGTCGGATACGAGCACCCATGGCGGGTTCTCCGTGTTGAGGCGGCATGCTGATGAGTGCCTCCCTCCTCTGGTTAGGGTTCCAGCTTTTTCTCATTTTTGATCATTGCCGTGAAGTTTTAGTCATTCGGGATTGATCGATGCTACCCTTGTGTTTTGTTGGTCAGGACATGTCCCGGCAGCCTCCGACTCAAGAGCTGGTGGCGAAGGATCTGCATGGCATTGAATGGCGTTTTCGCCACATCTTTAGAGGTGCTCCCACGGCCTTATTTAATGGTTTAATTTTTCTTTTAGGGGGTTTTTATGGAGATTAAGCATTCCTTGAGATGTTAATTTGTTTTTAATGTAATTTTTGATTCCCATGGGTAGAAGACTATCGAAAAAAGAAAAGAAAAGACAGTTCTCTTGTTGAGACCTAATTGTTCATATGGACGGTATTGGAGTGTACGTATTGAATCAGGTTTTAGATGTAGAAATCTAAGCAACAGTAGTAATGCCTTTGAACATACTGCTAGACAACCTCTTGGACAACCCTACGGTGGTGTGGGGGCGTTTGGTCAGTGTTAGGTGCGAATGTCGATGCACCGAGCGCTGGCCAGCGCCCTTGCTCCAGTGCAGTTTGTCCGTAGGGTTGCCCTGCAGTATGTTAAAATAGTATTACTCAAACAACGGATCTGATCACTCTTGTGACCAGACTCAACATGGTGATAATTAATCACTGACGCACACTCCTCGAAGCATTTTCCGTAAATGGGATACTGGATCCTGACAACCGTCAAGCCTTTTAGGGTTAGATATATCATAGATCTGTCTGTTCATCATGAGCTTAATTCTAACTGAAACGCTTGCACATGTGTATCCTTATCTATGCTATGTTTTGAGTGTATAGGCCAACCAAGGAGACACCTGCTTCAAAGTGGTTGGAGTGTCTTTGTTAGTTCGAAGAGGCTTGTTGCTGGGGATGCTTTTATTTTCTTAAGGTCTGCTGTTCTTTTATTTATTTTTGGTACCCATGATGGTAGTTTTAATGTTCATGTTTTGGTTACTAAGTGCTGCGATGTTCTCAGAGGAGAGAACGGTGAACTACGCGTTGGAGTTCGACGGGCAATGAGACAGCAGACTAATGTACCATCTTCAGTCATTTCCAGCCACAGCATGCACCTTGGCGTCCTCGCGACTGCATGGCACGCTGTCAACACAGGAACCATGTTCACTGTCTATTATAAACCAAGGTGTGTGGCTAAAACTCTCCAGGCTTCGCTTTCACATGGTATGCTTCACCTAGTATGTCAACCCTATTGTATTCATGCTAACATTTCATTGACTCCGGAGTCCTCTACATCTATGGAACCTTATTGCTTGTACGGGCTAATGCTATTCATTCTAAGAAGCTCCTTCAGACTTCATTGCGTACATTTGAATTCCGTTTTGTAATTGAAATTTGACCTTACAGGACGAGCCCTTCTGAGTTCATTGTTCCATACAATCAATATATGGAGTCTCTCAAAAGCAACCATTCTATCGGGAAGAGATTCAAAATGAGATTTGAAGGTGAAGAGGCTCCAGAGCAGAGGTATGACCTGTTTTCATTCCTTAGATGACGAAACAAGTAGGTCACCGAGTGTATCCCTTCGTTGAAATTGGTGTTCCCTTGGCAGGTTCACTGGAACTATAGTCGGCATAGGTGACATCGATCAAAGCAGGTGGCCTGGATCAAAGTGGCGATGCCTCAAGGTAATACATTTCATGTTGCATTTCTCCTTTTTCCTGTTATTTTTTAATACTTATATTATCCTTTTGTCCTATCCTTGCACTTTAGGTGAGATGGGATGAAACCTCGTCAGTTCCTCGCCCTGAGAGGGTGTCTCCTTGGAAAATAGAACCTGCCATGACTCCTCCATTGAACCCACTTCCAGTTCCTAGACCCAAAAGACCTCGACCAAATGTTGTGCCTACATCCCCTGAATCATCTGTTCTTACGAAAGAGGGTATGAATAGCAAATACATTATTAAGAGCTTGAGAATGCCATAATCTCTTTTTTAGATAATTTGTGCTTCTCTTTCATCATTTGCGCAACTCAATTCTTTCATATTGTCTTTTACAGTTGCTTCTAAAGCCTCTGTAGACCCTTCCCAAGCTCATGGAATCCCGAGGGTCTTGCAAGGTCAAGAGCTCATGACCTTGAGAAGTAATTTTACCGAGAGTAATGAATCGGACACTGCTCATAAGCCTAGTGTGTGGGCCTCCTCATACAATGACGAGAAAAATGATGCCTTTGCCCAGAGAAGATTGGGAACAGAGAACTGGATGCAAATGTCAAGGCATGAACCTACTTATATTGATATGTTGTCAGGATCTCAGACTCCTGGTGATTCACATGTGTTTTCTTCATCATTTGCTGGTGATACAAACCTTCTGAAGAGTCGTTTTCAGGAACAGGAAGGCAAGCTCAATAATATTCGTTCGGATTCATGGTCGTTACTGCCTACAAACCAGTCCTTCCACATGGAATCAAACTTGAAATCTGGTGAGATACCTTATCAGAACGTTGAAAACGTTAGATACGGTGGATTTGGATGCTATTCAGTGACGCAGGATGTTGGGATCGAGCAACATTCTCCGAGCTGGTTGACACATTTGCTACCAACTCCTCGAATGGAGAACCAGTCACAAGCTAGGGTGATGAAACCTCAACCTTTGATGGCAACCCTAAATGACTCAGCGAAACCTAAAGGAAGTGGAAACTGCAAACTCTTTGGGATTCATCTCAACATCAACCCAATAGCATCTGACCAAGCAGTGGCACAGGCCAACGTAGCCTACGAGCTAGAGTCGCGCAATCACCCGTTAATAGCACCGCACCAGGCACAGGCCTTCGAAGCTGATCCACATTCTGAACCATCCAAAAGTAAAGACTTGGGTGATTCTGCTCCAGCAGGTACTGAGCAGGAAATATGCCGTCTGTCTTGCCCACAGGCTTCCAAAGATGCTCAGAGCAAGCTTCATAGTGGTTCTACAAGAAGCTGCACTAAGGTTCTAATCTATTCATGTTTTTTCATTTCACATACCCGTACAGTTTTATTTATGGTTACATGTGGTCTCTTCTTTGATTGGGCGTGTTATATGTTGGTTAGCTCACTGACTATTCTGCAAAACTGGAGTCAAAAGGTTTATTAAGAATGTGATTTTCTACGCAATAGGATGCCTCGAATAGTTTATTTTATTCTACATATTAACTTCATCAGTAATATGTTAAGGAGCTGAGTGGCTTCATGTGTCTGTAATTTCTGCTCTTGTTTGGTGTCCATGGAGGGATGTGACTGTTGTGTTATCAGTAATATGTTAAGGAGCTGAGTGGCTTCATGTGTCTGTAATTTCTGCTCTTGTTTGGTGTCCATGGAGGGATGTGACTGTTGTGTTATCATGTCAGGTGCACAAGCAGGGAATCGCCCTTGGGAGGTCCGTGGACCTTACAAAGTTCAATGACTATGTCGAACTAACCTCTGAGTTAGATCAAATGTTTGAATTTGAGGGTGAGTTGATGGCTCCCAACAAAAATTGGCTGGTCGTGTATACCGACAATGAGGGTGATATGATGCTCGTTGGAGATGATCCATGGCAGTAAGTATTTATTTCCCGTGCTTTCTCCTTTACTACCATGGGAGTTCTATAAGAAACAAATATCCGTGTGTGCATGACCGAAGGACTCATTTGATCAAGCTGACCAACGGTGTGTCCCGTCTAAGCAGGGAATTCTGTAGCATGGTTCGTAAGATTTTCATTTACACGAGAGAGGAGGTCCAGAAGATGAGTCCGGGATCCCTTAACCCAAGATATGAAGAGACTTCAGCAGTTCCGGATGAGAAAGAACCAAAGGGTCCTCCCCCCACATCGGCAACTGATCCAGATCACTGCTAGGCCTAGGGCACTCTACTGCAATTTACACTGTAAGCTGCTTTATAATCCCGAACCTTGTTAGTGGTGTAGACTGTGTTAGACTTCCTATTAATCAACTGCTCTCTGTTTTACTAATTATTTTGAGATTTATGTTTTTTGTAGCAGAAATGGGTGAAGGGGGAGAAGAACTTTAGAGGCTTGGCATGGAGAAGCAACTTTTATGTACTACAGTTTTGGTTGTATTGTGGTTTTTACTCGGGTAAATGTCCTCGCTACCCTATATTGCCCACCTGAAAGGCAAGGGTGACGTCGCTGGCCCTTCCAATCGACCATGTAAATAGCTCCTTTGGTGCCCCCTCTTTCATTATCAGTGGTACCTAGTTTGTTGCCTTTTTTTTTTTTTGAATGTTGCAAGTAGTACTAGTAGTATGTCATCAGAGCTGTTCGATATGGTGTGAACTGATGTAGTTTCTAACTTCTCCGCGTAATGAAGTATTACATTATGGCTGATGATATAGAAGCAGTTGGTTATTATATATTACGTACACATCTCTATCTTGTTGTTGATCCCCAGGTTTCCTAATAATGTGCTCTTCTGAATGCAAAGTGGAGGTAACGAATTCACATTGCGTTTCAACGATTTCATGTTGTGTTTCAACATAAACTGGGTACAGGATGCGAGTTCATGCTGTGTTTCAACGAAAGCTGGATACAGGGTGCCGTCACTAGAGAAAGGCTGCCAATCACCCCAGGTGTATTATCAGTGAATCCTCGCTGAACATGTTATTGTGCTAAGATATGGCTTGGCCTATAGTTGGACTCATCCAAGTTTTTTGGGATTGTAGCTAGCAAGACTTCAAGTTTCTGTTGGAATTTTTCTGAATTCATAGTCTTATTGTTGAAAAATGTTTAGTGTTTGATAAGCCTGGCTGCTCATTCTGTTGGATCCAAAACATTTTTCGTTGTAGTTTTCTCCGCTGGTCTAATCTTTCTCTTAACGGTTCTTGCCCTTGGGGGGGGTGGTGTAAGATTTTTCTTGTGGATAGTGGGTGACTTGAGGATTTTTCTGAAGGGTTGAGCTCAACCTTGAACTTCTTTTTAGCAAACATTATACAATATTTTAATAAATTGTAGCACACCCACCCACTAACTCATCCACACATATTCAACCACATGCACATATACCAATCCACCCACCTATGCACACCTACTCATATGCACCCGTGCACGCCCACATGCACCCACCAACCCATACTTACATACACACCCACTCACTACCCATGTACACCCAACTTCGCACAAACCCACCCATCCACACATGAACGCATGCCCACACACCCACCGACCCACACTTGTACCCTTGCATTCCCACTGTTCCACGCATGCACCTCCACTCACACCCATGCACACCCACCCACCCACACCCATGCACACCCATGTACTTCCACCCACCCATGCACACCCACCGACCCCCATACATATACCTCCAACATTGCCCACCTACACGCACACCGCCCCACGCACCTATCCAAACCAACATATGCCCCCCCCCCCCGGCACACACACAAACACATATCCATCCACCCACACTCTTGGACCCATGCACGCACACAAACACATACCCACCCCCCTACCCACACATTTTCGCACACGCACCCATGTGCACCCTCGAACACCCATTGTAACATTATCTCCAAACACACAAGATATTATTTGCTTTGCCCCGTGCCCGTACGAAAACTTCCTAGTTAGTCACCCATCCTAAGCTACTACTCTTGCTCGATCACGTTTAACTATGGAGTTCTTACGAAATCCGTAGCGGCGCATTGTTGTTCTTACGAAATCCGTAGTGGCGCATTGTTTTAAAATGTGTTTTTTATGTTTGGAATGATAAATTATATCAGTAGTTTACGATCTCATTTCTACAGGCTATGTGGAGCTAACTCGTGGCCTTGTATATCTCATCTCACCTTATCTCATCTATTTTAGCATCACAGTCTCAATTGGCTATGGGATCTTGGTCGTCACAATCCATATCCCTTAAGGATTACACATCCACGGGTAGGGTTAGACCCCTCTTGCGAGGAGAATCGAGTCTGATACCATTTTGTTACATCCGTCCCAAATACACCATATTATTTGCTTTGCCCGAGCCCGCACGAGGACTTCCCAGGAGGTCATCCATCTTAGTACTACTCTCGCAAGAGTACACTTATCTACGGAGTTATGAAATTCGTAGCGGCGCATGATTTTAAAACACGTATTTAATGTTTGGGAGGGGACATCTATACTATATACTAAAATGGAAGCCTCTCTTCCGTGTTGTGACACGTGGACGTCTTTTAAAGAGCAAGAATTTTTCTTCCGTGTGTGAACGTGGCTTTCTTTTAAATCCATTTAAAAATCTATCATAAAGATAATAAATTTTCATTCAATGGCATTTAATGGTCATTTGATGTTAATCTCTCTCTCTCTCTCTAACAAGTGAATCACACTTACTTCATATTTCACACTTCTTCGAACAGTTGCGATGTCGTCTTTACCAAATAGCGTGCATCAAGAACATTCGGGCATTGCCCGGGTTTCTTACTAGTTATATAAATTACTCATAATCTTATTCTCTCAAGGTGATATAGAGGCCACACTTCTAGTCCATATAATTAGGTCCGGTGAGTTTGTTATCCTTAAGGATTGCTGCCAACAAAATAAAAGGGTTCGATATCATGAAATAAAAAAACATAACTTTATAATTATTTTAAGGGATTTCATCTAACATATTCTTAATGATTTCTGAAGAAACACTATAATAATAACGTAATATTTAGTAATTAATTTGTTATTTGTAAGATATAGAGATTTCCAAAAAATAAATTTAATTACTTTTGAAATATAAAAGTATTTTAAACCAACAAATGAACGAAACAATTGGATTTCTAGATTGCTGAAAATTTTGCTTGATAAACGGATATTGTAAATATGGATTTTCTTATAAGTAAGGTGGATGACAATTTTAGATTTCAAATGTTTTTTTAACTTATAAACAAATTATAGTGAAATATCTAATATGTGAATTTTGTAGCCAAATATTGCTATGATAATACTAGTACTAAATTAATATTTATACAAAAAAAATAATATTAAGAGTATGGCTAGGGGTTGAAGCACGCCTTGATGCTGTCCTAAAAATCCAATTACCCCCCACGTGCGGGTCTCGTGGCAAGGAAGACTAGAGATACGACGAACCCCCCGGATGACCACCTGTCATTCTCGTTAGCACGTATTGGAGAATGCTCATGAAAACTACACAATTATTTTAGGAGCCTAGCAAAATCTTAGGGCTATTTTGACTTTGCCCCCCAAATTTTACCTTGAATTAGACTTTACCCCCTATATTATCATTAATTTACCCCCCAAAACTAGCTGTTCCGTCAGCTCGCCATCTAAAAGATTTTCCACAGTTTTCTAAATTAGTCTTTGCCCCCCACCGACTGTCAATCCGTTTCAAATACCCACTTTTTTCCTTGGGGGGCAAAGACTAATTAATAAAATGTCTATCTTACCCCCCCCCCCAATTCTGTCGATGCCCTAGCTCCACAATTTTTTTTCCTCTCTCGTATCTTCGACATCGGAGAGGGCTTGAGTAAGCGGTTCATCATCCTCATCCACCTTAGGATAGAGTTCTGGTCCAAGCAACTCCACACCCCTCTCATGAGTTCTCATGTCCCTAACATCATGCACCTAACATTCTTGTCTTATACAGATATTTTAGTTCATACCACGGTGCGGGCATACATGAAAACCTATGATGGATACATCCACGCCCTAGCTGCATGATTCAAAGGATTGGGAAAAGGTAATCTTAGTGACTCGGGATAACGTATTGTTGGGGTAAACTCTAACTTTTTTTTTTTGTAAATTGCAGCCAAAATATGTTGTCCTACCTCCCCCCCCTACCGAGACATCTAGGAAGGCCTACACTGAAGAGAAGAAGAGATGAAGATATGGCGATCTCATACAACTCATTACCTAGCCAAGAGACCCAGACTAAATTTACCCTCTAAACCTGTTGGTTTTGGATCCATTCTATAGCCCACAAAGAGATATGTTGGCTGTCCATTAATTTCGGTTTAATGGGCTTTTAGTCTCACTCATTAAATGAAGAATAAAGTGTAACGTTTATTACACGTTTGAATAATAGAGCCGTTGTCAGCCGATGTAATACTGACCATTACTCCATGCCATTGATCACATGAAACGGTGGATTTAAAAATCCCCCACATAAAATATATATTTTAAAACACATAAAGTCAACAGATAGTTGGCGATTGCTCCTTGGGATAATTAAGATGATAACACATTCACAATAATAAGATAAAATAGTCACATAGAATTGACACTAGGATTTAAGTGGAAATCTTTGCAGGAGAAATCACTGTGAGTAAACTTTCAAGAAAGGCTTCACTATCAATGGTGGAAAGAACGATGAGTACACCCGACTCCCTTTCTTCCTCCAACTCACGACGCTCATGTGTCTCTTGTATCCAGCAATATCGCACATCGATTTGTTTGGTCCGTCCGTAGTGAGTTGAGTTCTTGCACAGATCTATGCACTCTGACTATCGTAATACAGTAAGAACTGCTCCTGCTTCATGCCTAGACCCTAAAATAATCGCTTCAACCACATGAGCTATTTTCCTACTTCAGCCAAGGCGATGCATTCGGCTTCGGTCGTCGAGGGCACTGCATGCTTCAACCTCTGTAGAGGTCGATGTGGGGGAAAATCTTCGTGCCGACCCGAAGACTTTCGCAGCACCAGTCAATTGAAGTTGAAGCTGACGTCGAAGATCGTTGGTCGATCTGTTGATTGCAGTTGAAGCTTTTGATATGTCAATAGAAAGAGATATCCGAGAGAGTTTGACACAAGAGATGTGATCTCGGAGTTCAGCCGAGGCCTACGTCTCCGTGCTATAGGGAGCAACCCGAATTCACTAACATTTCACTTGAAGTGACCTCGACAGGCCGAGTGTCACTGAAATCTCTTCGACCTCTTCAAGGGTAAGAAGAAGATCAAAGAGTTAGAAATTTCTCGGTTCTGGTTTCTGAAAATAGATATGAAATGATGATGGCACTGATCTTCTATCAGAGCTCTGGTTTTGGTTCTGGAATTTCGGATTTCGGATCTGAGTTTCGATCTTTTTACATTCGAAGGCTTTGCTATTTATAGGATTCTATGGGAGAAATTCCGGGGCAAATGGCGGTTTCTGCTGTCGTATCTGGGGATCCTCCAGGTAAGACTGGTGGGTCCTGCTGTTGTTTTCAGGGGTCCACCAGGTAGGGCCAGTGGGTCCCGAGGTAGCCCTCGTGGGCCCACCAGGCAGGGCCGGTGGGTCCCGTGGTAGCCTTCGTGGGCCCACCAGGCAGGGCCGGTGGGTCCCGTAGTAGCCTTCGTGGGCCCACCAGGCAGGGCCGGTGGGTCCCGTGGTAGTTCTCGTGGGCCCACCAGGCGGGGCCGGTGGGTCCCGTGGTAGTCCTCGTGGGCCCACCAGGCAGGGCCGGTGGGTCCTATGGTAGCCTTCGTGGGCCCACCAGGCAGGGCCGGTGGGTCCCATGGTAGTCCCCGTGGGCCCACCAGGCGGGGCCGGTGGGTCCCGTGGTAGTCCCCGTGGGCCCACCAGGCGGGGCCAGTGGGTCCCGTGGTAGTCCCCGTGGGCCCACCAGGCGGGGCCGGTGGGTCCCGTGGTAGTTCTCGTGGGCCCACCAGGCAGGGCCGGTGGGTCCCATGGTAGTCCCCGTGGGCCCACCAGGCGGGGCCGGTGGGTCCCGTGGTAGTCCCCGTGGGCCCACCAGGCGGGGCCAGTGGGTCCCGTGGTAGTACGTAAACTTCTGCCAAAATTTGCACCCACAGTTACCCTCTGCTGTGAATTTGGAATTTGGTTGAAGAGGATTGGGCCTTCGAAGATACTCGTCGTGTTGAATACGGTCGAGTATCTGCTCGACTGGCATGTTCCACTCGGTGAAAGTGGTCTTAGTTGGAGATCGATGCCCATCTTTCTTTGGTCTCTTGTTGGCTGGAGGTGCTGCTGCTTCAGCGTTGTGAGCCTTTGCAGCATACTTAGGAGCTTCTCTTTCAGCAGGCCTTCTCTTGGTTTCTCGCCCTTTCCGAGCGACTTGATCGTCTTCCACCTCAATCTCCCTCTGTATTCGATCGAACATAGCTCCCAGAGAAGGAGGGGGATTGCGGATGAAGTCATTGTAGATGTGTAGATCGAAGCGGAGAGCGTTCTGGAAAGCCAACATGATGGCTTCATCATCCAGATGTCTTCCAGAGAGAGCAGCATGCTCGTTGCGAAACCTCCTCGTGAAGCTGCGGAGAGTCTCATCTGCACCCATCCTTAGTCGATATAGAGAGTCAAATTTTGACCGATCGGTCAAATTTTGACCGATCGGATAAAATTTGGCCGATCGGACAAATTTGACCGATCGGTCAAAATTTGACCGATCGGTCAAAATTTGACCGATCAGTCAAATTTGTCCGATCGAACAAAAATCAACCGATCGGTCAAAATCTCTACTGGATCGGTCAAAAAACCATGTTTTTTGACCGATCACCCGATCCTTGACCGGTTGAATTTTGACCGATCAGTCAAAATTTGACCGATCGGTCAAATTTGTCCGATCGGCCAAATTTTATCCGATCGGTCAAAATTTGACCGATCGGTCAAATTTGTCCGATCGGCCAAATTTTATCCGATCGGTCAAAATTTGACCGATCGGTCAAAATTTGACCGATCAGTCAAATTTGTCCGATCGAACAAAAATCAACCGATCGGTCAAAATCTCTACTGGATCGGTCAAAAAACCATGTTTTTTGACCGGATCGGTCAAAATTTGACCGATCGGTCAAATTTGACCAATCAGTCTATTTTTTCGCTAACATTCGACAGAGCTCCTCTGTACGTGTGACAGGGGGTCGTTAACTTTGCACCACGAATCCAAGCCAGCCAAGGAGGCCTCTTAGCTAACTTGGAGGGGGTAACTGTGGGTGCAAATTTTGGCAGAAGTTTACGTACTACCACGGGACCCACTGGCCCCGCCTGGTGGGCCCACGGGGACTACCACGGGACCCACCGGCCCCGCCTGGTGGGCCCACGGGGACTACCATGGGACCCACCGGCCCTGCCTGGTGGGCCCACGAGAACTACCACGGGACCCACCGGCCCCGCCTGGTGGGCCCACGGGGACTACCACGGGACCCACTGGCCCCGCCTGGTGGGCCCACGGGGACTACCACGGGACCCACCGGCCCCGCCTGGTGGGCCCACGGGGACTACCATGGGACCCACCGGCCCTGCCTGGTGGGCCCACGAAGGCTACCATAGGACCCACCGGCCCTGCCTGGTGGGCCCACGAGGACTACCACGGGACCCACCGGCCCCGCCTGGTGGGCCCACGAGAACTACCACGGGACCCACCGGCCCTGCCTGGTGGGCCCACGAAGGCTACTACGGGACCCACCGGCCCTGCCTGGTGGGCCCACGAAGGCTACCACGGGACCCACCGGCCCTGCCTGGTGGGCCCACGAGGGCTACCTCGGGACCCACTGGCCCTACCTGGTGGACCCCTGAAAACAACAGCAGGACCCACCAGTCTTACCTGGAGGATCCCCAGATACGACAGCAGAAACCGCCATTTGCCCCGGAATTTCTCCCATAGAATCCTATAAATAGCAAAGCCTTCGAATGTAAAAAGATCGAAACTCAGATCCGAAATCCGAAATTCCAGAACCAAAACCAGAGCTCTGATAGAAGATCAGTGCCATCATCATTTCATATCTATTTTCAGAAACCAGAACCGAGAAATTTCTAACTCTTTGATCTTCTTCTTACCCTTGAAGAGGTCGAAGAGATTTCAGTGACACTCGGCCTGTCGAGGTCACTTCAAGTGAAATGTTAGTGAATTCGGGTTGCTCCCTATAGCACGGAGACGTAGGCCTCGGCTGAACTCCGAGATCACATCTCTTGTGTCAAACTCTCTCGGATATCTCTTTCTATTGACATATCAAAAGCTTCAACTGCAATCAACAGATCGACCAACGATCTTCGACGTCAGCTTCAACTTCAATTGACTGGTGCTGCGAAAGTCTTCGGGTCGGCACGAAGATTTTCCCCCACAGTCGATGGTGACATTGTTGTACGAGATCTGATGTGCTTGAAGCCTTGAACCCATATGTCTAACTATTCAATCTATAGTCGGCCGATTGCAAATAAGCCCCCCAAGCTGGTGAGAAAACCCCTCTCCAAAGTCCCCATAGCGCTCCACACACACACACACACACACACACACACACACACACACACACATATATATATATATATATATATAGAAAACGGGGTATGAGCTGACAGCTCATTTGGGCATTGGGGCTGTCAGCTCACAGCCCTCCGATCGTGATCAGCAGCCGTTGGTTTAAAATTAAAAAAAAAAAACTCCCAACCCAACTCTCTCCCTCTCCCTCTCTCTCGCGAGCCCTCCGACCCCTGCCCCCTGCGCCCCCGGTCCCCTCCGGCCCCCGACCACTGCGTCCCCGGTCCCCTCCGGCGCCCGCCTCCGGCCGGATCCGGTGCCCCCGACCCCCTCCGGCCCTCGACCCCCTCCGGCCTCGGTCCCCTCCGACCCCCTCCGGCTCCGGTCCCCTCCGGCCCCCGACCCCCTCCGGCCTCGGTCCCCTCCGGCGCCCGACCCCTGCGCCACCGACCCCCTCCGGCCCCCGACCCGTGCGCCCCCGGTCCCCAACGGCCCCCGGCCCTGCGCACCCGTTCCCTGCGCCCCCGGTCCCCTCCGGCGCCCGCCTCCGGTCGGATCCGGTGCCGGTGCCGGTGCCGGAGGGGGCAGCTGGAGCGGGAGGTCGGGGACGGGGCTGCCGCTGCCGCTCGCGAGAGAGAGGGAGAGAGTGGGTGGCGTCCTCGTCGGAGGGAGTGGCGGCGCCTGGTCGGGGCGGGTGGCGTCCCCGTCGGAGGGAGCAGCGGCGTCGGAGCCAAGCTGCTGGTGCTCGAGAGAGAGAGAGATCGAGAGAGAGAGAGAGAGAGAGAGAGAGAGAGAGAGAGAGAGAGAGAGAGAGAGAGAGAGAGAGCGAGAGCGAGAGATGGTTGACAGATCCGGTGCAATTTATTTATTTATTTTTTTTAAAAATGAACGGTTCGTGATGGGGGATCGGAGGGCTGTTAGCTGACAGCCCAAAGTTGCAAATGGGCTGTAACCTCATACCCCGTATTCTCTCTCTCTCTCTCTCTATATATATATATATATATATATATATATATATATATATATATATATATATATATATATATATATATATATATATATATATATATATATATATATATATATATATATATATATATATATATATATATATATATATATATATATATATATATATATATATATATATATATATATATATATATATATATATATATATATATATATATATATATATATATATATATATATATATATATATATATATATATGGGTCAGGATCGGATGACCCAACAAAATTTTGACCCATTAATAACCCAGCACCCTTTGAGGCACCTAGAAGTTTTAGAATGGGCTGATTTTTTGTAGACATGTTGTCTATGATATGTTGATCATCCTCACAAAAAATCAGCCCATTCTAAAACGTCTAGGTGCATCAAAGGGTGCTCTTCAAATCAACGGTTTTTGACTATCAATTTTAACCGTTGATTTGAAGTGCGCATTTGATGCACCTAGAGGTTTTAGAATGGGCTGATTTTTTGTGAGGATGATCAACATACCATAGACAACATCCCTACTAAAAATCAGCCCATTCTATAACTTCTAAGTGCCTCAAAGGGTGCTGGGTTATTAATGGGTCAAAATTTGCTGGGTCATCCGATCCTGACCCTATATATATATATATATATATATATATATATATATATATATATATATATATATATATATATATATATATATATATATATATATATATATATATATATATATATATATATATATATATATATATATATATATATATATATATATATATATATATATATATGGGGAGGGATACTCTTACTCATGGCCTCTTACTCATATAGTTACCTATGATCCGGACCGTCCATTAGATCCCGACGTACAATTCAGATTAGCTGGGGAGTTAAAGCAATTGTGTCCGCATTAAATACGGGCTTTTAATACTGGCTTTTAATATGGGCATTTAATGCGGACACCATTGCTTTAACTCCCCATCTAATCCGAACCGTACGTCGGGATCTAATGGACGGTCTGGATCATAGGTAACTATATGAGTAAGAGGCCATGAGTAAGAGTATCCCTCCCCTATATATATATATATATATATATATATATATATATATATATATATATATATATATATATATATATATATATATATATATATATATATATATATATATATATATATATATATATATATATATATATAGGTCAGGTTCAATGGACACAGTTTTTGCACTCAATTTTTTACACCGATTTTCAAAACATTAGATAGAGGTTTCAGAATTTCTTGATTTTTTGCGAGCATAATCATCTTATCTTAGATAGCACGTCAACAAAAAATTAGAACATTCTAAACCTCCAAGTACATCAAAACTAAAAGGCTGTATCGACCGTCCATTTTAATCTTTAATTTGAGAGCATATTTAATAAGTCTAGAGGCTTTAGAATGTGCAGATTTTTTGTGGATGTGTTATGTAAGACAAGATGATTATGCTCACAAAAATCAAGAAATTCTGAAACCTCTATCTAATGATTTGAAAATCGGTGTAAAAAATTAAGTGCAAAAACAGTGTCCATTGAACCGGACCCTATATATATATCTATGGGGCATGCTATAATGCGGCATGCGGTACGTGCGGCACTGCACCGCAGTCGTCTGATGCACGTGTTGCGTGCATGCGATGCACGCAACGGTGCATCAGACGGCTACTGAATGGTACCGTACTTACCGCATGCCGCATTATAGCATGCCCATATATATATATATATATATATATATATATATATATATATATATATATATATATATATATATATATAGGGGCATGCTATGCTGCGGCATGCGGTGC
>OX393559.1:54433536-54558536 GCA_947650365.1 Chamaelirium japonicum
GAGAGAGAGAGAGAGAGAGAGAGAGCGAGAGCGAGAGAGAGAGAGAGAGAGAGAGAGAGAGAGAGAGAGAGGAGAGAGAGAGAGAGAGAGCGAGAGCGAGAGATGGTTGACAGATCCGGTGCAATTTATTTATTTATTTTTTTTAAAATGAACGGTTCGTGATGGGGGATCGGAGGGCTGTTAGCTGACAGCCCAAAGTTGCAAATGGGCTGTAACCTCATACCCCGTATTCTCTCTCTCTCTATCTATATATATATATATATATATATATATATATATATATATATATATATATATATCTATATATATATATGGGTCAGGATCGGATGACCCAACAAAATTTTGACCCATTAATAACCCAGCACCCTTTGAGGCACCTAGAAGTTTTAGAATGGGCTGATTTTTTGTAGACATGTTGTCTATGATATGTACACTAGATCGCGTGTTAAATCAGCCCATTCTAAAACGTCTAGGTGCATCAAAGGGTGCTCTTCAAATCAACGGTTTTTGACTATCAATTTTAACCGTTGATTTGAAGTGCGCATTTGATGCACCTAGAGGTTTTAGAATGGGCTGATTTTTTGTGAGGATGATCAACATACCATAGACAACATCCCTACTAAAAATCAGCCCATTCTATAACTTCTAAGTGCCTCAAAGGGTGCTGGGTTATTAATGGGTCAAAATTTGCTGGGTCATCCGATCCTGACCCTATATATATATATATATATATATATATATATATATAATATATATATATATATATATATATATATATATATATATATATATATATATATATATATATATATATATATATATATATATATATATATATATATATATATATATATATATATATATATATATATGGGGAGGGATACTCTTACTCATGGCCTCTTTACTCATATAGTTACCTATGATCCGGACCGTCCATTAGATCCCGACGTACAATTCAGATTAGCTGGGGAGTTAAAGCAATTGTGTCCGCATTAAATACGGGCTTTAATACTGGCTTTTAATATGGGCATTTAATGCGGACACCATTGCTTTAACTCCCCATCTAATCCGAACCGTACGTCGGGATCTAATGGACGGTCTGGATCATAGGTAACTATATGAGTAAGAGGCCATGAGTAAGAGTATCCCTCCCCTATATATATATATATATATATATATATATATATATATATATATATATATATATATATATATATATATATATATATATATATATATATATATATATATATATAGGTCAGGTTCAATGGACACAGTTTTTGCACTCAATTTTTTACACCCGATTTTCAAAACATTAGATAGAGGTTTCAGAATTTCTTGATTTTTTTGCGAGCATAATCATCTTATCTTAGATAGCACGTCAACAAAAAATCAGAACATTCTAAACCTCCAAGTACATCAAAACTAAAAGGCTGTATCGACCGTCCATTTTAATCTTTAATTTGAGAGCATATTTAATAAGTCTAGAGGCTTTAGAATGTGCAGATTTTTTGTGGATGTGTTATGTAAGACAAGATGATTATGCTCACAAAAATCAAGAAATTCTGAAACCTCTATCTAATGATTTGAAAATCGGTGTAAAAAATTAAGTGCAAAAACAGTGTCCATTGAACCGGACCCTATATATATATCTATGGGGCATGCTATAATGCGGCATGCGGTACGTGCGGCACTGCACCGCAGTCGTCTGATGCACGTGTTGAGTGCATGCGATGCACGCAATGGTGCATCAGACGGCTACTGAATGGTACCGTACTTACCGCATGCCGCATTATAGCATGCCCATATATATATATATATATATATATATATATATATATATATATATATATATATATATATATATATATATAAGGGCATGCTATGCTGCGGCATGCGGTGCGTGCGGCATCGCACCGCAGCCGTGTGTGATGCACTGCTGCGTGCATCGCATGCACGCAGCGCGTGCATCACACGGCTGCGTGCGATGCCGCACGCACCTCATGCCGCATTCAAGCATTTCTCTCTCTCTCTCTCTCTCTCTCTATATATATATATATATATATATATATATATATATATATATATATATATATATATATATATATATATATATATATATATATATATATATATATATATATATATATATATATATATATATATATATATATATATATATATATATATATATATATATATATATATATATATATATATATATATGGGTCGGGATCGGCTGACCCAGCAAATTTTGACCCAGCAATAACCCAACATCTTTTGATGAACCTAGAGGTTTTAGAATTTGATGAAAATTGGTAGGCATGCTCTCTATGGTATGTTGATCATCCTCACAAAAAATCAGCCCATTCTAAAACCTCTAGGTGCATCAAATGCGCACTTCAAATCAACGGTTTTACACTATCAATTTTAACCGTTGATTTGAAGAGCACCCTTTGATGCACCTAGAGGTTTTAGAATGGGCTGATTTTTTGTGAGGATGATCAACATACCATAGACAACATCCCTACAAAAAATCAGCCCATTCTATAACCTCTAGGTGCATCAAAAGGTGCTGGGTTATTGCTGGGTCAAAATTTTGCTGGGTCATCCGATCCTGACCTATATATATATATATATATATATATATATATATATATATATATATATATATATATATATATATATATATATATATATATATATATATATATATATATATATATATATATATATATATATATATATATATATATATATATATATATATATATATATATATATATATATATATATATATATATATATATATATATATATATATATATATATATATATATATATATAGGGGCATGCTATGCTGCGGCATGCGGTACGTGCGGCACCACACCGCAGCCGTCTGATGCACGTGCTGCGTGCATCGCTGCACGCAGCGGTGCATCAGACGGCATGCGGTAGGTGCCGCACTTACCGCATGCCGCATTCTAGCATTTCTCTCTCTCTCTCTCTCTCTCTATATATATATATATATATATATATATATATATATATATATATATATATATATATATATATATATATATAATATTTCAGGTTTTGTGGGGGGGGGACAAACATTTAATTGCGTTCAGAGACAAACCGTAAGAGACAAACACTGCCGTTGATTGATTCGATCAGCTCTCAAAAAATAAAAAGTGATCGTGTGCGTCCGGATTAAATGGATAGCTATGATTATACCATGGGTTTAAAATGGAAGGTGATGAGACAGACAGCTGTGCCATTACTCCCTCTTTCCTTCTAAACCCCCGGCCCTCCCTACCCTCTCTGCGAACCGCTATGCCATTACTCCCTCTTTCCTTCTAAACCCCCCCGGCCCTCCCTACCCTCTCTGCGAACCCCCCTTCACCCGCTCTCGGTTACTGACCTCTCTCTCTCTCCCCACGAGATCTCTCTTTCTCTCTTCGATTCTCTCTCTCTCTCTCTCCCCTCTTACGACCCTCAGACCCTGCCCCTACCCCCTCGGATCCCTCGATGCCCTCATCTGTGCCGCCTTCGAGGATACTCTTACTCATGACCTCGAGAGCCTTGATTTGATTTGATTTCAGATCCGTCTCCGATCTGATCTCATCTCCGGCAGCTTCTCTCTCTCTCTCTCTCTCTCTCTTAACCCCACAGTCATTCGGCTGCTTCCTCCGGCGGCGCGTCCAGGTGATGGAGAGCGGCGTCCGCCTCCTCGAGCTCCGCCCCGACGGCGTCAACGTCATCATTCAGGTCACCAATCTCTGCAAAACCATGAAACCCATAAATGAGTTCTTTTGTTAGATCCTTGCAAATCCATGAAGTAGGTTTTCAATCCTTTTCTTTTCCTGATTTTTTTTTGTTGGATCAAATATGGTAATCTTGGATGGGTTGTTGGGTTGCAGGTTTTCATTGGTCTTCTCCGTCTCCGATCTGATCTCATCTCCGGCAGCTTCATCTCCCCCCTCTCTGAGATGAGATCATTGGTCTTCTCCATCTCCGTCTCCGATCAGTCCTCCAAAAATGGAAGGTGATCTCCTGATCCCTAATCTCTCTCTCTCAAATCAGTAATATTGCACTAATTAAGATGATTTTGCATTGTCTTCTGATTTTAGATCTGAAATCTGATGTTTTCGATCACGAGGTTTGATTTTGGATCTGAAACGATGGCTAATCAGACAGAGAGGCAGAGGAGCACATCGCCGGAGGCAGAGGAGCACATCGCCGGAGACTCGATTATCGCCGGTGCAAGGGGAGGGGTTGGGGTCGTGGGGTTGGATTCTCTCTCTCTGTTTTTAGACATCATTTTTTTTTTGTGCAGGGTCCTTTCATCGCTGGCGGGATTGAGGTAATCGTCAGCGGAATCGAGGTCGAGGTTTTCGCTTGCGGGGAGGTAGAGGAGCACATCATCGGAGACTCGATCGTCGCCGGTGCAAGGTATATGTTTCTCCCTTAACTTGCAGAAAGCTATATGAAATTGAATAGACGGTCCTCAGGTTTGTGGAATGCTTAGGAAACAACATATTCTTTTTACGTGCTATTAGAATCTTACAAAATTGTTCCAGCTGATCGGTAGCACTTGCTTGGATTTCATATGGGAGTTTTCATAATTTCAGTCTCAGACAAAAAAAATCATTCTTTTGTTTTTGTTTTTGTTTTTCTTTTGTCATTCCATGTGAAGATGGGTACATGCGACCGAACTGCCTGCTTTGGAGGGGACGAAGATGGGTGGCATTAAAGGGTCTGGTTGATGCAACAATGATGGGAGGCGGTCGGTAGAATCATGTCTAATTGTATTTTCTGCATTGCTTTCTCCTTATTTTTTTTCGATTGTATTTTTTGCTTTTTTTTTGTTTCCCCACCTCTCTCTCTCTCTCTCTCTCTCTCTTCTCTCTCTCTCTCTCTCTCTCTCTCTCTTTCAGTTCTTCTTCTTTGCGTTATTCTTGTTGTCTTGATTTTGTTTTAATGTAAAATTTAGGCTTCATTAGTTTTTAAGAGTTTTTTTTTCCTGGGTGTGAAGAAAATGTATTTTGGGTCCTAGGGTTTCCAGCTGCTGCCGTCTCTAGGGTTCACGGACGATCCATTTGAGGAGCTGGAGGATCCTTGGAGGTTTTAGGAACGTTGTTTGGGTTTTAGCAAATGTGCACAGTGGAATGGCATTGGGAATATCAAGCTAGATTGTCTTGGATTTTTTGAGAGTACAATTGTTTCTGGTCATTAGAAGAAAATTTTTTTCCAATTTTTTACCCTTATTTGTTACCCTCTTTTAGTCTTTTTAATGATTGTTAGCATCTCGGAATAGTTGGAAGTGTTTAATGGGGAACCCTTTTATGCATTTAATTTTTAGCTAAAATAAGGGTTAGGATTTTTTCATATTATTCGAACTTTTTTGAAGTCTCAACAAATGATGGTTTGTGCGACCGTGAATCCCATAATATTCGATATCATATTAAATTGGAAATATTGAAGTTTATGCAACCGGATTTTTTTTTCTTGGACTGTTTTGTTGTGACAGCAGAATTAAATTTTGTTGGGCACTAGGCCGGGATTATCTCGCGTCCGAACCCGCACGACCCTCGAGGTCGAGCCTCTTGCTCTCCTGTCGACCTCGAGCAACTCCGATGACCTCGAGGAGAAGCAATAGGGCTGCCACTCTCCTGTCGGATCGGTGCAAGACGGATCGGGGATCATTTAATCTGAAGGTTCTCTCTCCCTCTCTCCCTCTCTCTCTCTCTCTGTGTGTGTGTGTGTGTGTGTGTGTGTGTATATATGTTTGATGGGTGTGATGGTGGTTTAGTGCAGAGCAGTGGCCGGCGGGTCAGAATGCGAGGAAGGCCAGACACCGGGAACGAGTAGTGAACGAGTATTTTCTCATCGAGGTGCATAAGTCTGATTTGTTGGAGTGATTTTGGATTTGATTTTGCATTGTCTTCTTATTTTGGATCTGATTTTGGATCCAAAATCTAATGTTTTTTATCACCTTTATTAGAAGGTTTGGGGTTTATGCCATGAAATCATCAACGATGATTTAACCATTTGGATGTTAGGTTTTTGTAATCCATCTTAATTTTCAAATTTACTCGGGTATTTGTGTGCTGCAGAGAGGTGGCGGGAACGAGAGGCTACCAAGGCTGCACGATTACTATTTGGAGAGGCGACTCGACTGCAAGCTGAAGAAAGCTGGCGACGACGACAGGTTGTCTATGGTATGTTAATCATTTTCATTAATTAGACTTTACCCCCCCAAAACTAACTGTTCCGTCAGCTCACCATCTAAGACAAAGGGTGAGTTGACGGTAAAGAAATAAAGTTTTGGGTGCTGAGCAGACGGAACAGTTAGTTTTGGGGGGCAAAGTCTAATTAATGAAACGATGGGGGGTAAAGTCTAATTCAAGGCAAAATTTGGGGGGCAAAGTCAAAATAACCCTACAAATAATGATAATAGTGTACCCAATGATCTTTAAAATTTAGGGTAAATTACTCTTTGGCCCCCTGAAGTTAGCTAAAAAACACTTAACCCCCTCACCAAATCACTCCCTAAAGTTTGAAATGTTAGCTCAATCCCTTTTGTCAACTACTTAATTTCCTCATTTGATATTTTTATCTAATCAAAACTGAATTGAAGGGGGCAAAATGTAGTTTTTTTAACTATAGGAGGGTTAAGTGTTTCTGAGCTAAACTTCAGGGGGGCAAAGTGTAGTCTACCCTAAAATATATTAGCCAGCAGGTCTTAGAGATTATTGTCTTTTCACCTTTGAACCAACTTGGTTCCTCAAAAATACTATTAGACATTAGAGAATAATTTTTTCGTAGTTAGAGATTCTACTGATGGCTATGATATAAATTGTTCTATAATACCCTGATTATGTCAATGATTTTGTGGAAAATTATGTATGGAATACTGAATGCATCTGTAAGAGGCCATTGAAGATCTTGCAGCATCATTTTCACTACACGATGCTTTTGAGAGTCATTTTAGGTTTTTTTTCATTTTTTTTACGACGATGCTTTTTACGTTTTGTGAACATGGTCGTTCATCGGTATCCATTTTGTGATCTGCAGGGAACATCAGATGAAGTTGTGGACTGCTCCCCACGGTAAGCAGCTATGGGACCCGTGCAAGGAGAAGTATGAACCGCTATGGCTTAAAGGAGGAAAACACTGTGATTTGGAGAAGTCCAGGAGGAGTGTAGATTGCCTTGAGAGGTCTCGGAAGAACACCGATCAACTGGACAGAGCACGGAAGAGTGTTGATCGGTTGGACAGAATATGGGCTGGGTGAATCTTTCGCATAATCTGTAAAATAAGACGGAGCTTGGTGGTTTGGAAAATTGATTTGTGCATTTATTTGTTATGTTCTGTGATTATTTTCTGTTTTTGTGGAAGTTATATAATAGTGTGCGGAAATGAAGAAGTGATACTTGATGACAAATTGTAGTATAGTTTTCATGATATCGACTAACTGAAGAAAAATTTAACTGATCATAATTGAATTTCATCTATCATGATATGAATGAAAATTTTTCATAGAATCTAACCGTGATTATTCATGTTGTTTTGGAACTTGAAGCATAGATTTCCCAGTTGTGTATTTGATTTAAGCTAATGTTTCATGAAACTGTTGTGGTTGAATCAATACTATGTGGTACTGTCTATATATACAGTATGAAGTAGATAGTATTGGATGATGTATTAGTAATGACTTGATTATGAAAATTTAATCCAAACAGGTTGTGGGGATTATCGGCTATGCAGTTCCGGAGTACATGCAAACTGGCCACCTCACCATCAAGAGTGATATATGGAGCTACGGGGTCGTCCTCTATGAACTGATCACCGGCCGTCACCCATTCGATTGAAACCGTCCCATAGGTGAGCAGAAGCTCTCGGAATGGGTGAAACCCTACATATCCGACGGCAAGAAGTTCCACATGATTATAGATCCACGCTTACAAGGGCGCTGTTCTTTGAAATCGGTCACAAAACTCTCGGTCGTAGCTAACAGATGCCTGGTTCGAAATCCCAAGTCTCGGCCCAAGATGAGCGAGGTGTTGGAGATGGTGAAAAAGGTCACGAAGGACATGGACACGGGGGGCCCACAACCCTCTCTTAGGAGTAGTGGTGACTTGGTGGATACATCTACAGGCGAAAGGGAAAAGGAAGGACTGCGTTCGAAGAGAGGGGGGCGCCCGGGATTAAAGAGAACACAATAAGCTGAAAGGGCTGGTTTGCTTGGAACTTTGTCTGTTCTTGAGCAGAACTGCCAGCCTCTCCTTGAGGAGCATCATAAGTAGGATAACGATCACTAATTATGGTAGTAGGTGTGCTATGTTGTCCTAATCAAATTGAGCACCAATGCTTAATGTAGGCCCCAACACAAAATTCTTAGGACCCCTAAATTTTTTGTGCATGTCAGTACTGTCGTAGCTATCGAAAGTGGTCGACTAGGTTTTGTCGTCGAAGGACAAGCACAAAAATATCCCACGCCGAATGCTTTTGGCAATAGGCACGAACATTACTACTGTTATCTCCTTAAAAAATGTTATAACTCTCAAAATATTGTTATCTCCCTCGAAATATTATTTACTCTCGAAATATTTTTTTGCCACCCTCGAAATATTTTCACCTGTCTCGAAATATTGTCTTCGCCCTCGAAATCTTTTGCGTGCCGACAGGCACGGGCATTACTAGTATATATATATATATATATATATATATATATATATATATATATTATATATATATATATATATATATATATATATATAGAGAGAGAGAGAGAGAGAGAGAGAGAGAGAGAGAGAGAGAGAGAGAGAGAGAGAGAGAGAGAGAGAGAGAGAGAGAGAGAGAGAGAGAGATTTTCAGCACATCCTACATACCATACAACCACTGGGCTCACTGTGATTCAAGATACATGAGATAGCAGACCCCAACACATGGAGAACGATTTTGTTCCAACCTCCTTAAAGAGGTTGGGACATCCTTTGCTCTCACATTGCTTCATTTCAAGGGCATTTGGTCATTTCACCATAATTAAAATCATGAAATGACAAACACGCTCTTGAAATGGACCAATTATTAGAGAGCAAAGAATGTTTGGAACAAAATCGTTCTCCAACACATGGGGGTAGTGTCCCCCCAACACTCAGAGCGTGCTGATAGTCTCTGCGAGCAATGGGCCCTGTGGTTGTATGGTACGCAGGATGTGCTGAAAATTTTTCCGTCGCCGGGGGGGGGGGGGGGGGGGGGGCTTGCACTAGTCTTTATGATACGTCCAAGAGGCCCTACATGAGACTCCAATCCCCTTGAAAGTATTAAAGGACTTTGCTTCTTTAAATAGAAATTACGTTCTCTTTCTAATAACAACACAAGACCAAGACATGGACCCCAAAAAAGCCTTTCGGTCTCTCTTGTGCCGGCTCACTTACCGGTTATGGGCCCATCACTATGGTGGGCCTTTCTTAAAAAATCTTAATCTAGAGCTTTTATCCCAATGTTCACAAAGCCAATCCTTGTCTACTGATGTGTGGGGCATGGGTCAAAGTCCTTTATGTTTTATTTCTGGGTTAATGTGTGAGAGGTCCATGACAAAAGATCCATCTCAAGAATAGGATCCCCTAAGGTTTCTTTTAGCCTAAGATTCTTGTTTTTTTTAGTAAACCCAAAATTATCCTTTCCCTACTACTCTCTTCTCTATCTCTCTCTTGACGCGACCACCGCCAGTGAGGAAGTAGGTGGGGCTCCGGCTGGTGCGTCGCATCCCACCTCGAAGGCAACCACGACCGATCGTGCATCACATCCTAGCCCGATGACAGTCATAGTCGACCGTGCATCGCACCCCACCCCGACGGCAGCCATCGCCGACCGGTGAGCCCGACGGCAGCAACCGTCGGTGAGGAGGTGGGATCCGACGACAACGAGCAGCGGAGGCGGGATGATTTGGCCAGATCCGCTGTTCACTGGTTCGGTGGCATTGCAAAGAAAATTAAAAACATAACATAGGTTTTCAGAGTACTTTAGCTTAATCGGTCTCTTTGACAGGGAAGGCTCACTAAGTCACCGTTTATTTTTCTTCTGTCCAAGTCAGGTTTATTTTTTATCGGGCCTATAAATATAAACCCGGGCTTGACCCATTTTAGTTTTGGGCCAAAAATAAGCCGAAGCCCATATCTAACAATCGGTATGTAGGCCCAAACCTGTTCCAAGCGAAATGAACTCAATCGGGCCTGGGCCAGTTTTGAGCCCATCGCTTAAATAGTGTAAGGTAGGTCTCGGTACCTACCCATCAGCCTTGGGCTCATAGAAGAACTCTTTCATGTATAAATTAATTTTTTTCTCTTAATCGAACAGTTTCAATTATATATAAACACAGGTGCGGTTGCGATTCTGTTCGAACAGATCGTTCATCCGACACCGAATCCAACTCCCCATCGTTTGAGAGAGAGAGAGAGAGAGAGAGAGAGAGAGAGAGAGAGAGAGAGAGAGAGAGAGAGAGAGAGAGAGAGAGAGAGAGAGAGAGATGTTTAATTATTAAAAAATTAAAGAGAGAGAGAGAGTGAGAGGGCTGCCATGTAGGACCAAAGGCCTCAGCTTTATAAGAGTAGTGGTACGGCTGACAATTCTTAACCCGATCCAACCCGACACAAAATTAGCGGGCCTGGGTTTGGATTAAATAGGTTCGGGTTGTAAACGGGTCGACACGACTAACCTGATTAATAAATGGGTTAGGTTCAGGTTTAGGGTCTACACATTTGACTCGAGAAGACTCGTTTAAAATTCAGCAGGTCGTGTCAGGTTGGGTCTACTTGGCAATCTGATACTATAGTCTCTAGTAGTTTAGGTTTAATTTAAATCTGATTCTACTATGAAGCATGAAGAAGGCTCCTCACTTCTTCTGTGCCTTCTAAAATACACTTTGGGTGGCTTTGGGTTTGGGCCACATCCGTCATTAAGCTAAATGTTTCAATCAGATATAGCGGGTCTTATTGGGCCGGGTCAACTTAGTACGATTCGCAAGGTAAACGGGCCTAACAGGTTTTATTAGGTATACCCGTTTGTAAGCGGGTCGGGTATGGATTTAGGATCTAGACACAATTAGTTATACATGTGTGTCTGGGTCTATGGGTTCTGAACCCGACCGGAAACCAGACACGACCCGAACACGACCCATTGCCAACCCTAGTACTAATCCCATGCAATACACAAACGAATGTTGCTTGATTGGTTCGCACATCCAGCACCACATCCCCATTAAGAGAGAGAGAGAGAGAGAGAGAGAGAGAGAGAGAGAGAGAGAGAGAGAGAGAGAGAGAGAGAGAATGAATTGGTCACACACTTCAAGCTCATGCAACCAGGATGCAACCCTTAAAGTTTCCTCTAGAATAGAAAACAGTATAGTCAAAAAAACAGAAAGAAGGCAAGATTTGATATAAGGAATTAAATTATCATTACTGTATAAATTATGATGATGACTTTTGAAAAAGAAAAGAAAACTACACACATCCGTTTTTTAGTAAATCCCCAGAATAAACACGTTTGATAAAAGCAAAACCAAGCCAGTTGGGCGCATACTTTTCAGGTCTAACGGGTCTTATACGGCCTGGTTGGGTCGGGTCAATTGAGTACGACCCGTAAGGTAAACGGGTCTAACCGTTTATAAGTGGGTTGGGTACGAGTTTAGGGTCTAGACACGATTAGTTAAATGGATCCTAGAGTTTCTAGACCTGACGCAACCCATTGCCAGTCCAAGTACAAGTACTAATCTCTTGCAACGCACTAATGATTATAATACTGCTCAATCGGATCGCACATCCGGCATCACATCCCTATTGAGAGAGAGAGAGAGAGAGAGAGAGAGAGAGAGAGTTGGTAACCCAGTTCAAGCTCATGCAACCAGAATGCAACCCTCAAAGTTTCCTCTTACTAGAAAACAATATACACATGGCAAGATTTGATATAAGGAATTGCATTATCTCTACTGCACAAATTATAATGGTGCTGAGCTACGTCAGGGGTGAGATCTGGCCCCCCTTACTCCCCTGTGTAACTAGGGCATCCCCGGCTAGCCGGCGCTTTGTGATTGGAGTTTAGGTGTCGTGCGGCGCTCCTTCCTAATTGGTGGGCGATCCTCTTCCGGCGTCAGGGTCGGGCTCATGCCGGTGGCAATCGGATGGTTGGTTCTGGTCCCAGTGTGAGGATCTCCGTCGGTCATTTTCTAGATCTCCTCCATTGGTCGATGAACAATTCCTGGCAGTGCAACGGAGGCGACGGCTCATTGGCAAAGCGGCGGCTTTGTTTGGCGACGATTCCTTATTTGCCGGACTCCTGGTGCTGACGGTGATTGCAAGTTTCCTTTTGGTTTTTGGTTTTTTTTTTTTTTTTTGTGTGGTTTGTTTGTTGTTCCTTTGCTATACCCTAAATCTAGGGTTCGTTGGTTGTGGCACGGTGGTGTTGCCGCAATGCAATGATCTTTATCTAGTTTTAGGTGGCAGTTGTAGTGGCGACTTTTGTGTTGAGCCTATATATGGCGCCTCGATTTCCTTTGCAGCCGTAGGGTTATCTTCATCTGTAGCACCGGCAACATGGGGCCCCTCATCAATCTGGTTTAACATAACACAACTGCATCTGTAGATTACATTTATATTAATCCTATCAGCACCTCTCTCTCTCTCTCTCTCTCTCTCTCTCTCTCTCTCTCTCTCCAAATTCACAATCCTTATTGCTTTGTTTCTGAGAAAACCCTCTCCCCGTCAGCTTTCGCCTCCGATCCTTGAAGGAAAAGCTGACAATGAATTACCCATCAAGGGATAGGGGAGTTGGCAAAACAATTGATGCTTCCCCTCGAGTCACCCAGGAGTGCGTAGGAAAACTTCTGAGTGGGTCAGTGCACCCAAAAGGTTTCGGGACACCCACTGATCTCCAAAAAAAAAAAAGACAATGAAAATTTTTTTCCCCATACAATCGATTTGCGTGAATTTGCTACAATCCAGTCCAAGATCATATCCAATTGACATCAGGCCATTGGGATCATGATTAAATTCAATTGATCGACTTGACGATGGTGTGCTGGTAATTTATTTAATCTAATTTTTATAATATATAATTTATGGCGTGCTCGCAAAATCAAGACTTTTCGACCTACAGTAAAGAAGACGGAAAGAAAACTATATCGGAGGCTCGATTATCTTGCATTTCCACTGTTGAGAATAGTCCCACATCGGTAAAGGGATGGGAGTTCCACATCTTTACATACTGTTACCCCCTCCCTCTCATCACTGGTTTTGAGGCGGGCACGGGATTTATGACATGGTATCAGAGCTAGGCCCCATCGCGTTTCGCCTCTATGTGGTCCCGTATAGTCCCACATCGATAAAGCCGTGGGAGTTCTGCATCTTTATATACTGTTGCCCCCTTCCTCTCATCACCGGTTTTGAAGGGGCACGCCAGCATCCGCATTTATCAAATAAGATTCGGGACGACATTTTTCTTAATTAGAAAATTACCAAACAACAATTAGAATAATTGTTTCAAATCCCTAAACATAGAAGGCCAGATTCCAAAAGTAGCATCAGAGAGAATCTCACCAAGGCCCACACAAAGGTATCAGGTTGGGACAGGGCAGCCCTTTTGTGGTGCATTAGTGCCCAGTGTCAGCCACAGTGTTCATTCATTAAAGTGTCAGACCTCATATGACAATAATTCAAGGATATCAGAACCTTAGTACCAAGCAGAATCATTCAAATATTGGTTTGGGAGAATCTCCATCATTGTGTTGGCTCATTTGCTGATGAGAAGAGAATACATCCAGGCACAAGGAGGCCATTGAATCTCATAGTCCATACTGAAGTGTGTTCAACTAATAGGGGAGTGATTTTGTACACCCTGCTGCAACGGCGGTGAGCGTTACCCTATCATCCGAACCGTCGGATGTTGCCATGGGTCGGTGGTGCTCGACGAACAGCATCCAATGGCTCAGAGATGGTGGTAACGCTCACCCACATTGCAGGGGGGGTGAACGAATTTGTTTTCGACTAATAGAGTGGAAAAGATTCTCCCACCAACTGTAAATTTGAAATCAACCCTTCAATAAATTGTTTCAAAAAGCCGGAACTAAGCTAGTTGGCAGGCAGAGGAGACAAAGAGAACCTTGGGGGAGGAAAAGGGAGGCGAGATAAAGAGGGAGTGCAGAAAAAAGAGAGAATGAAAGCCACATATTAATTCTGCATTTTCTATTTTCTTATTGGGAAACATAAATCTGAATTGGAGTAAACTTAAGATTAGTTAAGCCAAACCATATATATATATATATATATATATATATATATATATATATATATATATATATATATATATAGGGTCAGGATCGGATGACCCAGCAAATTTTGACCCATTAATAACCCAGCACCCTTTGATGCACTTAGAGGTTATAGAATGGGCTGATTTTTTGTAGACATGTCGTCTATGGTATGTTGGTCATCCTCACAAAAAATCAGCACATTCTAAAACCTCTAGGTGCATCAAATGCGCTCTTCAAATCAACGGTTTTTGACTATCAATTTTAACCGTTGATTTGAAGATCTCATTTGATGCACCTAGAGGTTTTAGAATGGGCTGATTTTTTGTGAGGATGATCAACATATCATAGACAACATGTCTACAAAAAATCAGCCCATTCTAAAACCTCTAGGTGCCTCAAAGGGTGCTAGGTCAAATTTTGCTGGGTCATCCGATCCTGACCCATATATATATATATATATATATATATATATATATATATATATATATATATATAGAGAGAGAGAGAGAGAGAGAGAGAGAGAGAGAGAGAGAGAGAGAGAGAGAGAGCTATTCTGAAACCTAAACAACCTCCTCCGAAGTAGTCTACTCCAAAAGAGTAGTTAGCACTACCTTTGTATAAGCTCTAGGAGCCTGTAGCTCTACATGCACAGGATCACCGTGACTTTTATCCTTAATATCGATCTCAATCCTCTGCTTGCTTGAAGTGCACAACAGAGTCTCATCGAAAGTCACATCTCTACTATTAATAAACGACTGCGATTCCAGGCACCACAATCTGTAGTCCTTTAACTCCTAAAGTATACCCCAATAATATGTCTTTCTTCGTTTGCGGGTTATCTTTGACGTGAGAGTAAGATAAATATCCAAACACTCACAAAATCGAGTAAGATTCGATTCATCCTCTCAATGGTTCATTTGATGTAAATTCTCCCCCATTATCGTTGAGGAGATACTTAAGCTTCCTACTAGTCTGTTTCTCCATCAAAATCTTTCATCGCTTAAACGTCTCAAACACCTAAGCTTTGGTCTTCAACATGTAGATTCAGAACTTCCTTGAATAGTCAACCATAAAGAATAAAAAGAACTGTGACCTCCCTTAAAAACAATTTTGGAAGGACCCTAAATATCTGCATGAACGTAATCCAACATTCCCTTTATGTGATGAACAGCACAACCAAACTTGACTCGATGTTACTTTCCAAACACACACCTGGGAGTAAATCCCGCTTGTTCAACTTAAATAGATTTTTCTTACTCATATGGCCCAGACGCATATGACACAACCGTAAGGAGACTACTTCTTGATCTTCTGAAGAAGTAGAAATAGTCGCATTGCATGTAAATATGCTCAAAGAAAGAACGTAGAGGCTCCCGACTTTGTCATTATTCACAACGATCATACTCCCCCAAGATACCATTAGGACTCGACATTGAGCGGTGACTTTGCAATTTAATGAGTCCAAGGTACCAAGAGAGAAGAAACTCTGGAACGCGTCGAACATTAGTAAAAGTCCTTAAAATGTTATCATGCATACGAATTCTGATTTCTCCCTTTCCGTCTTACGACCTTGCAGGCGACATCGTTACCCATCAAGATTATACCATCATTCACCTCCTGATATGAAAAGAACCAAACCCAATTGGTACACATATGATAAGAGCAACCAGAATCTATGATCTACTTTTTATTCAGATCCCCACAAACTGTAACTGATAAGACCACATCATTTGACAAATCCTCCGCTACGTGAGCCGTGTCAGACGACGATTCAAACTGAGCACGCTTTCCAGACTAATTGTTCTTCAACATAGGACAATCACGCTTAATATGACCTTTGTGACAATAATACCCCTTCATCTATTTCCTAACCTTAGACTTGGATCTAGGTCTTTCCTTTGACGATCCCTTATTTTTTGTCCTCCCTCTTTTTACAAACAAGCTAGAGCATTCTGTTTGAGAATCTGAACTCGAAATCTTTTTTTTTGGACTCATTGGATAGAAGAGCTGCAATAGTTTCTTCTATATCAATGGTATCTTTCCCATTGAGCAAATGGTAACCAAATGCTCAAAACGACCCGGTAAAGAGGCAAGAAAAATAAGAGCTTTGTCACCGCCTTCTATTTTTACTTTGACATTTAACAACTTAGAATTAATCCGACTAAATTTATTAAGATGTTGGTGGATAGAAATACCTTCCTTCATGCAAAACGTATAAAGTTGTTCAGAAACAACTGGTTTGTTAGACTCTCATGTATCGGTTTTCAAGAATTGACCAAATCATCGCTGCTAATTTCTCATTCACGACGATATACTTGATCTCCTTTGTCAAACACAAAGGGATTGTACTGCATGCCTGGAAGTTGTACTATTGCCAATCCACATCTGACATGTCTGCAAGTTTACCCTTCAACTTTGCAACATTTATTTAGACCTTGTTGAATCAACATATCCTTTACGCTTACTAGTCATAAGACAAAATTGGATTCCCATAAAACTCCTCAACGTTGAGCTTGAGGTTCGACACCTTCAAGAAATTGGTTGTCATTGCAATATAATCAAGAATGAGAACACTTGCTCCAATACCAGTTTGTTGAGTCGCATGATGTTTGTGAGCTTGCCCCCACAATATAGATCAAATTGTAAATCGATCATCCGAAGAATCAATCGGGGAACACGACAATCTCAAGCAATAGAAGCAACGAAGAAAAAAGCATGGAAAATCCAACGAAAAGAAAACACACAGAGAAGAGACAAATTTTACGTGGAAACCCTTTCGGAAAAAACCCACGGGCAAAGACGATCAGACCATCCACAATAATGGAGATACCAAAGAAGTTACAAGCAACTCTCAATTTCAACGAGAAAACCCTAATTCTCCCTAGAGTTTCTCTTGCTCTGAAGAATCTCATCAAGGTCCCTCTCAAAATCACCTGTCCATGACTTATTTGTGAGTTGGGAAGAGGGCCTTACTAATAGTAAAAGAAGGATCTTATAGAATGTATTAAGTAGCAATAAGATAAAAGAAATAAAGAGGATCTTAAGGATGAAAGTTAAAGAATGTCCTGTCCCCTGATCAGAACCCTTATGGACTGATAAAGAACCACCCAGACCCATCAAATGACAGAAAGATCTTAGTAAAGATGATGAGGAGGATTACTTAACACTGATTTGATTTTAGTGGCAGTGGAGCTAGGGATGCGGTAGGAGGACGATATCGCAGTTGTAGATGGTGATAAGGTTCTTCAAAGTGAAAGTGAGAGTAGTAAGAATAGAGCATGTTGTAAGTTAGATAAGCTTAATGATAGCACTTTAATCATCTAATTGACAAACCAAATCAACAACTGTCAAGCTACAAGACCTCAATTCCAATGGAACTCAAGGAGGCTCAATGGTTATTGAGAATGGATATTTCTAAGAGCAGCATTGCCACGGAACCTGATTAAGTGTGCCACAAAGCTAAAGGAACCAAGAAATTAGAATAAAACATTTCCTTCCCTCAAAATCTTTCAGTTGGTTTCAAAACAAAAAATCCACTTCAGTCGTGCCATAATTAACTGGAAGCAATATACAATATACAAAAAAAAAAAAAATCATGATTGTTGATGGAAGGAAGGTTCCATTACACCAATGTATCGGAGACAAATTTCGAACAATAATCACGAGAATTATCATTATGAGGAATTGAAGACTAATGTTCGGTGCTAAAAAGAAACTACATTACCGTACGAACTAACAAATACAAAACTAAAAATATGTTGAGCTAGTCAATGTCATACTAGAGTTACTGAAGTACTCAGTTTACACGATCATGTATGACTTGAAAATAGACCTAGGTAAACACTCACTTCAGATGATACATAATTCAACAGAAAGTTTTTATTTCAAGAAGACTGAAAATGGAAGTGACAAAGTGCTTCCTCACTGAGCTTAAGTACTGAAAAGTGTTGCTGCATTGCAGATACCTCTACAAGATTCTTCAACTATATCGTACTGTGGAAGCCTGCAGACTGCAAGAGCACAGCTTTGATTTCCTCAGGTAGAAGACCTGGACTCTCTTTGCATTGCTGAGAAACAGGATAAGGGGACATCTTTAGCTGATGAGTCATGCTTAGATAAGGACCTAAGAAGAATGAGGTCAATCTTCGGTACAAAATGTTCACCTCGGCTCGGAAAACATCCAGTGCAAACCCATTGAAACAGCTGATGACCGCCTGCTGGATGTCAAGGCCGAGGCCATCAAGTACCCTCATCGTGGAGAGCAAGAGACCAGGTCTACGGGCACAAAACATGTGGATGTTCACTGCCCGACCTTCTCTCACCCTGACCTCCACCTGTGTGTCAAAACTCAAGATGACCTAGGGGCTGCCTCATTTATCATCATCATGAAATTGTTATATTTTTTACATTACAATAATAAGGTATTCTAGAATTTTCATGGATATACGTTAGGTTCTACGGTGTCCTACCCATATGGAACCTAATGCTTAAATGACACCATCTTAAGTTACATTATGTTTCTCAAGAAGTTTCCAGACAAACGTAAAAGAAGCACCCAATTAATCACCACAAAATAAAATAGAACACACACACACACACACACACATGCACGCGCGCACACACACACACACATGTAGGCATGCACACCGATCCACTCATCCACCCACCGACACACATACACACACACACACACACACACACGAACTCAAGTCACTTAGTTAATAAGTAAACCGATAAAGCCGATGAAATATGCCTAAAAACAATTTGGACAGGTTAGATGTTGATTCATAGTGCAAAAGAACAAAATCATCTTCTACGTGAATTATCTAATGTAGTAAAACTGAAACATGACTCAGAAAAGTAAATAAAATAAATAATTAAATACTGTGAGTCCATCAACTACGATCCAGCAAAAGGAAGGTATTTTGTAATTCTGGCAAGATCATTTCAATTTGGCTCGTGAATTGAAACTAACCCTGGCTGGTTGACTGTTTGGGCTCGGTAACGAACTTGGGCAGAGTTCGTCCTTCACACGACATGGCAAAGTAGGTGGTGTTGGAGTCAAAGGGTGAAAGACTGTGGAATTTGTAGTAGGCAGTGAAGAACTAGAAGGTGTTGATTCAAGTTCATTGTGAAGGTCATTAATCCTCTGCAGAAGCTCCTTCAAATACTCGATTGCATCCCCAAGAATAGAAGCCCTATCCATCTGTCACGAGAAGTGGATTTAATTAAATTAACATCATTGGAAAAGTCTAAAGATGTAATGAAACAGATGCAATCACCTTTAGCATCAGAGAATACTCTTAACAAGTATATATAACCTATTACTTGAGAAATCAGAAGATCTCAATATTTTCCGAGAAAAGAAGGTCCCACTATTTTCCGAGAAATATCAAGTACAATCCTCATGTCTCAAACCATGAAGCGGACCTTTTTTAGTGCGGGGTTTAGATTTAAAAACTAAAATCCTGCATATAGAAGTGAATGGAAAGCACAAACAAAGAGCCCAACTACAAAGAGTATAGGTGATGTTTGGCTGAGCTTCCAAAACAGCTTCCAGCATCAGAAAGCTGAAACAAGTTTTGTCGGGAATAGCTTCCTTCCCGCAGGGCTTTTTGAGATTCGGGCTTTTGCAGGAAGCTGTTTTATATGCGATTATCAGCTTTTCGGAGATGCTTCCATGAAACTTATTTATGGACCTGGAATTAGAATAAGTGATTATACAGAAATATAAGGAAGAAAACTTTTATAATGTCTTAGGGTTAACACGGATCTTTTGTATATTAACCAGAAATCCAGTAATACACTGAACAAAACAATACTTTAAGCTGACCAAAAAAACTAAAAACAGCTTTCTAATTCCACCCATAGTTAAAATTGTAAGATGCAACATCTCAGAACATGGTAAATCTCAGTAACTAGCCCTTGTTTGATAATGCTGAAATGGGATCTGCGGACCCACGTTTCAACGTTTTATCAGATTTCGTATTTTTGATGACACAAAAACGGTTTCGCCCGGACCCGTTTTGCATCAAAATTGTAGAAAAAACCATCTCAGCCTGAGGCTCGGATGCACTTTTCCACGAAATCTGCTGTGTGCAATGCACTTTTCCATGAAATCTGCTGCAGCGGTGCACGTTACAGCGAAACAGCCATCCACGTGGATTTTCAGACCAGCGTCATCAAACAAGGGCTTAGTATGTGTTCATGTGCATGGTAAAGATCAGTCATCAAATTCAGAGCCAGTTAGTCGAGATTCAGACACCGGTAAGCTTCACTAGCTCGAGGACTCATCGGATTATCAAATTAGTATCAGAGAAGGTGGCAATTGCACAAGCCTAACAGCCACATGATCTACAGATCCAAGTGATGTTATTATAATTTAGAAAATGCCACAAAAGGATCCCAAAGTGTTGGATCACAACCATTCAATGAGTATTATTTCCAAAATACAGACTGATGATTCATCATGAGCCCTAACAACTATCAGATAAGCAAAAGAGGAGTTTTTTTACTAAGTGGAGTGATTGAATTCTTACCTTGCTGATCTTGGGAACCACGGATCGGAGCATGTAAAGCCGATCGTTGAGCTTCTTCCTCCTCCTCCTCTCCGCCATCAGATTCTTTGCGGGGAGCCCCTTCTTCTTCCCCTTCTGGTCTCCGCCACCGATCACTGTGCTGTTGGCATTCGAATTGTTCCCCCCTCCAGCATTCTTCGCATTCTCCTCTCCCCTTGCATTCTCAGCTGCCTCATCTGAATCATAATTCAGACCCGAACCATCGATGCTCGCATCATCGATCTCATCATCCTCATTCCCCCTCCTCTTCTCGTGCCCCACCTCAAACGAACTCCTCTCATGGCTACCCTGCCCCCCGCCATCCAAGCCCATGAACCCCAGGTTCCCGCTTTTCTCCCCGGCCACCGTGGAGTTCTGGCGCAGCGCCGCCGCTCGTTTCTGGAACAGCGTTGGCTGCGAACCCACCGGAGGGAAGATTTCTAGAGGCCTCAAGACCTTGGACCGGTTCAGAAATGGAGAATTCTCGAAACCCTCGGAAACTATCGAGTGGAATCCGGCGCCGGAGTTAGAGCCGTTCTCTAACGGCGGCAGCAGACGGTTACCCGGGAACTGGGGACTGGGGCTCAGATCGAGACAACCCATCCGCCCGCTCGGTCCGAAGCCCGCCAGCTCCAGGACCCCACCGCCGACTCCCCTGCTCATCAGAACAGAGGAGTTCGAAATCTGGGGTGCCGGGAGAAACCCCGGCGCGTCGCAGCCGAGATCGAACCCGGCGTCAAAAGGGTTGGAGCAGGCCGCGTTGAGGAGCGAGGAGAGGGCGGTTTTGGAGGCGAAGAAGGGGTGGGAGGGGTCGAGGTTGAAGACGGAGGAGGGGGAACAAGAGGAGGAGGAGTCCACCGGCGGGAGGAGCGCGGCGTCAGGCGGCTGAGAATGGCCGGAGGGGAAGGCAATGTCGTTTATGTCCTGATGGGTCTGGAGGGCTTCGAAGCCACCTACATGGTGGCCGAAGGTGTTCGGGTTGCCGGCGGAGGAGGCGGCGCCTCCGCCGCCCATGTACCATTCGTCCTCGAGCATGGACTTGAAACTCGGGAGACCCATCTCGTCTTTGGTCTCGCCCAGCCCGCCGGAGGGGTTGAGGTGGGCCGGTGGCCAGGAGGCCACGTCCTCTTCCTCCCCCCCTTCTTCCATCCAGGCACCGCCATTGAACCTCGAGAGCATCACCCCCCTCTGCTCCGTTTTCGAGTTTGCGCCCAGAGGAAGAAATCAGTCTTTGTAGTTGGGTGGGGGGAACGGATATGGGTTGTGGGTTTGAACGTTATGCTGGGTGACAGACGTGTGGTTCTCTCTCTCCTCTCCTCCTCGCACACTTGTTACTCAGGTTCCAAAATGCCCCCTTTGCAGAATTACTCTCTCTCTCTCTCTCTCTCTCTCTCTCTCTTTATCTTTTCCCCTTCGGTAGAATAACAGATGCCATCTCTCTCTCTCTCTCACCCCCTTGAAAATTTCTACTGTAGTGTTTGGTGATATGAACGAGGATGTGGCTCTCTCTCTCTCTCTGCGGATGTGGCTGGGTCACTCTCTCTCTCCTGCCCAGCTAGGTACTCTGTAAATCCATAGTCACCCTGTGGTGGTTCAGTAATCACAGAGGTTGTCTTATTTTGTTTTTTTTTTCTTTTCTTTTCTATTGGGAAAGATTCAAATTTGGTACTTGGGTTAATTTTTGAACTCTAAACAGTGAACTGTGACTACTTTTCATGGTTTGATTAATGCAGTAAAATATTCTAAGTGGGTGCTTGGATGGTGAAAACAGAGGATTTGGGTCACTTACTCAACTCAAAACAGTGAATTGTGACTGCTTGTCATGGTTTGGTTTGGGGCTAGCAATTTTGGACCAATACGGTAAAACCCGATACAAAATTAGCGGGTCTGGGTTAAATAGGTTCGGGTTGTAAACGGGTTGACACGACTAACTTGATTAATAAATGGGTAGGGTCCAGGTTTTATCTCCGATTCATTTGACCTGTCTAAGACCCATTCAAAATTTACTAGATTGTCTTATCGGATCGGGTCTATTCGACATCTGATCAAAGTGTCACTTAGCCTGCCGTTTGGATTCAATACAACTTATTGGTCTTGCACTGGATGCAATGGACGGTTGTGATTAGAACACCAACGAATGTAGAGTTGCAACGAAATATAAAACAAAAAAAAAAAATCAAATAATGGATTTGTAAACGGTATCAAAGCAGATCTATCTGGTTATAAATGTATCGGGTACAGGTTTAGGGTCTAGACATGATTAGTTAAACATATCGGGACTGGCTTTAGGGGTTCTGGACATGATCCGAAACCCGAAACCAAACACGACCCGAGCCCGAGTTTGGTAAATGCAGTAAAAAATTCTAAGTGGGTGCCTGGAGGGTGAAAACAGGGGATTTTTGTTACCACAAGATGATGAACAGTAAAGGAGGCCAGATAAGACAACAGTAAATCCTGTCCCTTTGTATTATGGGGCCAATGAACCTATTTTGGCACCACTCTGATAATGAGAACAAGAGACTTGGGGCTTTCCATGTGAGTGAGGGAAGCCTCTCTTTTTTTCCCCTTTTTTCTGCCTTGGAAATCTTGGATGGTAACTGATATGCTTTGGTGCCAAAGGATCGAAACCCATGGAGGGTCAGTTTCCACTCCTTCGAAGGCAGTGAGCTAGGCTAACTGCCTAAGCTTTTGTGGGACCCATAGGTGGCCCGCACCCGCTCGCTGCCACTTTGCATCAAGGCCCCCCCCCCCCCCCCCCCCCCCCGCTGCGTAGGTGGCCCGCCTCCGTCGGTTACCGCTTTTGCATCGAGGTCCCCCGTTGCGTCTTTTTGAATAGCTCGACAACACAATTTTTAAGTGAGGATTGTGGCTCGCTGTTCTTGTCATATGCGGCCCAGGACAACCAGATGACCGCTTCTGCAGAAACACGCAAAACCGTTGCTCTCTTGATTAGCCGAACAAGCCCTAAGTATCGTATGATCGTTGTTATTGTATTTAGATGTAGGGGAATAGGAGGGGTGGAAATCCGAAATTCTCATACTTTGAATCAAATAATCCCTGATTCAGGTTGATAGCTATCTCGCTATCGTATAAACGACCTCAAAAACCATTACGAAACACTAATATGGCTTGGGGGAGAGAGAGAGAGAGAGAGAGAGAGAGAGAGAGAGAGAGAGAGAGAGAGAGAGAGAGAGAGAGATACTTGTGTATCAAGGACGTCATCTACAAGAGTGCGAGACAGAGAGAGTGAGACAGGCATCGCCCCTGAATCTAACAAGTGATTAATTAATACCAAGAATTATCTTATTATGGCTAAACAAAGTCAAGTATGGAGAGTGATTTTAAGGCCCCCCTTCTATGTTCTTCAATGTCGTCAACTTTTATGATTTTGTGTTTTTCTAAAGTGCAAGGAGTAGTGAAGTTATACTTGAAGATGTTTTTGGTATCTTATAATTATTCATCAGAAAATGTAACACCATGGAAGCGAGGGTTTCAAATTTTTGTTTTTTTTGTTTTTTGTATTATATTGTGTTTTAATTGTATACCTATGGCAACCATACTCCACCAAATATATATGGATTTGAAAATTTTAAAACCTATGAATTAATGAGAAAAAAAAGAAAGAACTATGAATTCAAAAAACACACAACCTAAGGCTATTACATTTTGAGAATCTAACATGGTTTTTGTTCAGAAGAAAACATTAGTTTGTTATAGTGCATAAATTATGAGACTAGCTGTGTTAAGATTTTCTACCTTATCCAAAGGTTTTGAGTATTTTTTATTTGTAGATGGTCCAAAGAGCCAAAGAGATCATAAAAAGTGGTGCGTCATGCTCATGTGAAGAAAAAAGAGGTATATATCCTTCCTTTATAAGGAATGAGTAGGAAGCCTAAGATAGGACATGGGCATGTCCTATTCTACTGAATCCACGGAGCTTGGATTCTCTAAAGTTTCTACTAGGAATCCTACATGAGTTACTAGAGTAGTAGTAGGATTAAGAATGAATTTAAAAAAAAAAGATAACTTTAAAAATATATGATATATTGCTCATAGTATTATCTACCATAACCATCAAACCAAGTCCTACGTGGGGCCGGTTTTATGAATCTTTCTTCGCCAGTCATTTCTATTTATGGCTATATCTGTTGCAATAACATATTTTTCATGTCTTTCCTAAGAACTTTCATCAGTGTTATTTTAGCTCTTCCCCTCCTCATTTGACATTCCATATTAATCTGGAGCCGTTTCTTTATCATGGCAGTATCTACTCTACATTGTACATGGCCAAATTATCTTAATATATTCTCTATTATATTAACCTCAATTGGTGTCACTCAAACACTTTTTTTAATACACTTTCCTCACTCTCTCAATATTTTTTTTGTACATCCACCTCAATATCCTTATCTCTGACACGTCCATTTTATGAGTTTGAGATCACTATAAGGGCCAACATTCTGAACCATATAACATTACGGGTCTTATTGTTACCTTGTAAAATTTACCCATGAGTTTTAAAGGAATGCATCAGTCACATAGCACTCCCAAGGCCTCTCTCCACTTCATCCAACCCGTTCTAATCCTATTGGATATTTTATTATTTATTTCTTTATTCTTTTGTATGACAGATCTAAGAAACTGAAGAAAATAAATTACATTGTTGTACTTCTTAGCCATCAATTATGAAATGTACTTTATTATTAATATTTTATTCAATAAAATTATACTCCATATATTCTATTTTAGATTATCTTATTTTAAGCTTTTATCTTTCAAAGTGTTCCTTCACAATTCTAATTTAGTATTTAACCCCATCCTTGACTTATCGAATAACAATATATCATTTGCAAGACATGTACCACAATCATTCTTCTTGAATATTAGCAGTGAGCTCATCAAAGACAAAAGTAAAAAGATATGAGCATAAGACTGATATTTGGTGGAGTCCCACAGTTACTGAAAATTTATTTTTGTCGCCACAATTACTTCTGACACTAGTATTGCTCCCTTATGCATGTGATCAATCACTTCAATATATTGAGGTACCTCTTTCCTCCTTAAAGTCTACCAAAGTATATCTTGTATGTGGTACTCTATTATAAGTTTTCTCTAAGTCGATCACACACACACACACACACACACACACACACACACACACACACACACACACACACACACACACACACACACATATATATATATATATATATATATATATATATATATATATATATATATATATATATATATATATATATATATATATATATATATATATGCGGTATGGGGTAAGTGCGGCACCTCACCGCAGCTATCTGATGCACTGCTACGTGCATGCGATGCATGCAGCACATGCATCAGACGGCTACGGTGCAGTGCCGCACGTACCGCATGCCACATTATAGCATGCCCCTATATATATATATATATATATATATATATATATATATATATATATATATATATATATATATATATATATATATATATATATATATATAATCTTTAAATCTTTATATCAATTGTCTTAGCAAAAAACAAAGCATCCATTGTGGACCTTTCTATCATAAATACAAATTGGTTTTTCAAATTCTTGTCATCTTTCTTAACCTTTGTTCCATCACCCTCTCTCATAATTTAATGGTGTGACTCATAAGCTTAATTCCACGATAATTAGAACAATTTTGAATGTCATATTTATTCTGATATATAGGTATCATAATATTTATCCTTCAATTATTTAACATCTTCCTTGTTGTCAATATTTTATTAAATAAATCAGTTAACCAAATTAAATTAGTTCTTCCTAAGATTTTTAAACTTTAATTAGTATCTCAAGAATATCTAATTCTTTTTCTTAATGTATTTTTTTCAAAGCCTCATCCACTTCAGCTACTTTAATTGAATTAAATATATCAATTATGGTTTTTATTCATTAATTTCAAAAACTAATATTTTAATCTATCTTACATCTTATCTTTCTTCACTAAGATAATATTACTTTCACCTTTGATGTACCTAACTTAATCTATATCTCTAGCTTTTATTTTTTCCATTTCACATAATTTGTATATTTCTTTCTTAACTTTGTTGGATCCTAGTTTATCATATTAGTTATTAAAATCTGCAAACTTAGCCAGACTAACTAGATTCTTTGCATCATTATTAGTTTTTTTAATGTCTTTCTAAGTCCTCAATGTCCTTTGCTTTATGTCATTCTTTAAAGCATAATCTATTTTTCTTGATTGTATTTTGGACTTTATCATTCCACCACCAAATATCTTTATCCTTATGCCGATAACCACTAGATTATCTACGAACCTTTCTAGTAATTTTCTTAATACAATTTGGCATTTGATCATCCATCATATTTGGTGTACTTTCAAAAATAAAATTTCTCTCTTTTAATCTTTAAAAGATATCATACCGGTTTTTAAATTCCACCACCTTATTCCTAGGTCTATTTTAACTTCTTTTGTTTTCTTCTAGCTATTAATATACATATCCCAAACTATTAGCCTGTGTTGCTATCAAACATTTTTCCGATATTACCTTAGGGTGTGTTTGGTCATCGGAAATATTTTGTAGGAAAAGATATCACTAGAAAGTAAATGATAAGAAAAGAATAAAAAAAAAAGACTTTCCTGGTATTATTTAGTTGTCAAGACAAAACAAAAAAGTTCATCAACAAAAGAGAATTTTCCTTTTCCGTGTTTCTTTTGGATTTGGCAAAAAATTTTTTGAGAAGAAAATAGATAGTTATAAACAACTGTTTTCCTGTAGATTCACAGTTTCCCATAAACCAAACATAAAAAATTATAAAAAATTATATACATTTTTTTCTTTCTTGCACATTCTCATCAACCAAACACACCTTTAGAATCTTTGCATCAAGATTTAACATTTCTTCTTAATGGAACATAATCTATTTGTAATACATTTGATCCACTTGTAAGTAATTAAATATGCATACCTCTTTTTAAAATAAGTATTTGCTATTGCTAGATCGTAGGCCACTGAGAACTCTAGTATATAATCCTCAATTGTATTTTTATCTCCAAAACTTTACCCACCATGTACTATCTTATATCTTTTATTACTCCTCTTAACTGGTCGTTTAAATTACCACCAATAAATATTCTCTCTCTCTAGAATTTCTTGCTTTAATACGTCCATATCTTTCCAAAATAGTTTTTTTGATATTCTCATCTAGTCATACTTGTGGTTCATAAGTACTTACTACATTAATAATATCCTCACCCAAGGCTAATTTTATAGTCAATAATCTATCACTTATCTACGAAAATATTATTAATTATATATTTATCCACTAATACTCAAACTCAATTCCTGCTACCATACTTTCCTACATAAAAAAGTATGTATCCATCACCAATTTCTTAGTTTTTTTTCTTATTTCGTTTAGTTTCTTGTAAACAAGTAATATTGACTCTTCTTCTCGTCATTATATACACTAATTCATTACTCTTTCTAGTCAAAGTCCCAATATTTTAAGTCGTAAATGTAATCATCCTCTTTTGTGGGATTATTTTTGTTTCTTGAATTTGTTCCATTTGATGTGAAAATATTTGTCTTCTAGCTGCTCTACTTGGTCGTCATTGTATGTGACACTTCTAAGAGACACTCTAACAAAATCTAACCCTTACATACCCTTACTAATTTCTCATCACAATCAGGTTAGGTTGTGTCATACCACTTACGTATGACAACCGAGCAAACCTTTGCATACTTCTCACCATAGTCGGATTAGGTTGTGGCACGTCACTTACGGATGACGACCTATCATTAACGTTTGAATTAGGATTCATTTCATATTTTAAGTTTGTTTTTTTTGACTCGAACCTAACGTCAACCATCAAACTTTCTCATCCAGGCTTGGGACCTACTAAGTCGTAAAAAAGGCACGTACTGAATTGCCATTGAGATAGAGATGTATATTTGAACGAGATCAGTGAAAGTTAAAAAATATTATGAAATGAGTAGCTATTTTGCTCCTTTCTAAGGTAAATTATCATTATATGTCTCTCACTTTGCGAATTCTATCTCCATACAAGCAAATATGTTATTTAATTATGACTTCTCAGTTAAGTTCTCCGTGGAAAGTCTTATTAATCAATGTGAATAGCTCAAGATTGGTCTGATTTAGTTTTTTGTTTATAATAACTTCTCTTCTTCCTAAGATAGCTTTATTCAGAAAAAGAAAATCCTAAGATAATGGAAACCAATTTGAAAAATGTCATGACCATTGAGAACAAATTAACTTACGCGCCTCATTTGATATTAATTCATGTAAGCAAAATTTTATTTTTTCTCCCTTATTTTGTCATTTTTATATACAATTCTACTTTTGGAGAAATTGAATTTACTATGTTTCTACCCTTACGAGATGTTGGCATAGCTTAGTTAAAGCCAACTCAATTACTATCCCTAAGGTCATATGATGTAGCACATATGAGGAGTCCCACCAAAATGATGAAAGTAGCACGCTCAGGATAGAGGAGGAGAGAGAAGGATAACTATGATCTTTCGCCGCTACGACCTCTTGTTGCTCCGGACTCACTTAGATTCTAAAAAATCGCTCACAGGCCTCCAATCACATAAATGAAGAAGGTTGCAACAACACTTTAACTTTTCATTAATCAATCAATAATTATTTTATTATTTCATGATACTTGGAGCCTTTAAATAGGCTTATAATCGGATTAAAAAAAAGATAACAATGAAAAAAAATAACACTTCCTAATTTTAAAAAGATTTGAATGTATTCAAATCTTTTATCTACAAACCCATATTTAAAATATCCTATTATATAATTCCAAAAATAAAATATTTTTAGATTAAAATATTATTTGGAATAAAAATAACATTTTATTCCCAAATTAATATTTATCTCATAAATAATAATTTTCACCATTAATAATTCTGAAAAACAAAAACAAAAATGTAGTTGGATGGTTCGGCATCATCATGCTTGTTTTTCCCAGCAGGAAAGAAAAATATATTTTAATAAAATTTAAAAATCCCATGAAATGTTAGTAATTCTATTCATGTTGCAATATACTTCAATTTTCACCCAAAGCGATATGGATAAGTCTACCTTTCAACATTATCATCCGTCAGTGCGCATTTATATTTTTCATTCGAATATACTTTACTATCAGGAGATACAAACATAGACCATGATTTAGATTTCATCGGAAGTGATAATTTATCTGTAACCATTTTCAAATGTAGGAGTGTCAACAAGCTAATCCTAATCATGCTCAGACTTAGGTAATAATTAATCAAGCAGCTTTAAGCTCATTGATTAAGTCACCACCACATGACGAACAACACACATCCACCAGATCCGAACCGGCTAAGAGGAAGTAGCTCGCCTAGTCCACATGAAGTCACCACACTAGCGAGCAGGAGTACGACACAGAGCGGGGAAGGGCCCACCTGGCCCACAAGAATTCACCACACCATCGAGCGGGAATGCCACAAATTAGGAAGATATTGTATGGTCAATTAATGTATTTATACACATTAATTAGGAGGATACTGTATGATTAATTGATGCAACTTTACTTCGTCTTCCCTTCATTCTCAATTCCTGATTTAGACGCACGAAAGGAGAAGAAACAACTCCTACAATGGCGATCTTGATAAGTGATATGGCCTATCTTTGTTGTTTTTTTCTTGCTTGTTGTGCAGGGCATTTTTGTTAGCCCGTGTTGGAAGGGGGTACACCTTGGGTGTCGATGCCGCTTTGTTACGGTATCCTATCTTAGTTTTTGTAATGACTTCTGGTTGGGGTCCGCCAAACCCTCCCTCCTGAGAGGAGGGGTTCTCAAAAAAAAAAAAAAAAGTGATATGGCCTATGGGCATTTTATCAAAAAAAAAAAAAAAAACCAATAGGAAATGGAAACTTACTTAAAGATAATAGCATATGGAGACTAAAAAGTAAACTTCAAATACATAATGAAAAGTCCCGACGATTTCATGATTACTAATTACACATCAAGCTTTAGTCTAATTACATATCAAACAAAAAAATAGATGATAATAAAAATAAAACTTGAAACTTCAACCATAAATAGAGATAACATATCAATTATAACTTCAAACATCATAACAGAGTAAAAATTCTATAAAATTCACACAATTTATGGGATGCAAGGCTTCTTTAGGGAGCATTTGGTTGGCAGTTGTTCAGCGGTTAATCCTACATCGGTAATGGGAGTGGAGATAATTGTCTTCTTATACCCACTGACTCCTCTATCTCAACATGCAGGTAGATCCTCGTTGAAAAGTGCTCTAGGTGTGGGCGAGTGTTGAGCGGTTAATCCCACATCGGTAATGGGAGCGGCGATCATTGCCTTTATATACTCGTTGTGCTCTCCTCTCTTCATAAGGTCGGCTTTTTGAGCACTACGAGTGATGTCAAACCAGTATACGCGGAAAAAGACTTCTTTAAAAAGGAAAGGAGAGTAAAAGATTGAAAATGAAAGTGAATTTTTCAACTATCGTTAGCAAAGGAAAGTTTTTTGTCAGACAATAAAAAAAAATTCCTAAAACCAACGGTAATCAAGGCAAAGAAAAAGATTTTTATATTTCATATCAACATTTCATTTTCGTTTTCTTTCCTATCATTTCTTTGTTACCAAAAGCAATATTGACAGAGTTTGAAAATCAAATGAATATCGAACAAGTCATGACCAAGTAGGACATAAGTTCATAAACAACTTGATTGGATTTGCATCCCTAATATAAAGGTATAAGGTAATAGAAACGTTCCATGATGCAGAACATCTGATCCGGAAGCATATATAGGATATAATCTCATCCTTCCTTTTATTCGGACTAACATTATGATTTGATCATAACTAACTTTTGTTGCGATATGTGTATTGCAACTCCTGATTTTAGGCTAAACCCTATTGTTTGGTTGCTGTGACTTGCAACCCATGTGTACGTTGCAACTCCTGCATCCAACAACAATTGTGTAGTTAAAATTCACTGTGAAGTTGGAAGTACATGATTTTCAAAGATTTTAGTTGTAGTTGGAAAAGACACCAAAAAATTGTGTTTTTGAACTACACTTGTTGTCCTCGCCACCCACCACCCGTCAACGCCATCGGTCATCGCCAGTTAACGGAACCACACCCTGTCACCATTCACTATCATCGATGGTCACCACTGCCGCCACCACTCGCTATCATTGTCGGTCACTGCTGCTAACGCTATCGATTATTGACGGTCTGTGACGACCAGGATCCAATAGCCAAGAGCCAAGACTCCTGAGGCTGGGATCCCAAGATGGATGAGGTGAGGTGAGATAAGATGAAGTGTACAAGGCCACGAGCTAGCCCCACATCGCCTGGAGAGAAGGAGATCTTAAGCTACTTATATAATTTCCCCTCCCAAACATAGAAGACACGTTTTAAAACCGTGTGTCGCTACTGATTTCGTAAGAATTCCGTAGTTACGCGTGCTCGGGCGAGAGTAGTCCTAGTACCTGGGAAGTCTTTGTGCGAGCATGGGCAAAGCAGACAATATCTTGTGTGTTTGGAACTGATGTTACATGCATAGTCATAATACTTAGTTACTTACCAAATTCTAAATCATTCTCCAATTATTGATAAATTCGTACAGGTTGTTTTGTAAACCCGATCTGACCTGCAAAGCATAAACAAGGAGGGACGGGGCGGGCACGGTCCTCTCAGTGCTAATTGCGATGGGTTTGGAAATATCCCTCAAAACTCGATGCGGGTTTGGAACATGTATGGGGCGGGATAAAATATAAAGAGGCGAATGCCGGATAGGGCCGATCCGTTCCAAACACGATCCGTTGCCATCCCTAGCTCCAACCGGTGACACAAAAGGGCACCACAACGCAACTCATATGGGCCTCACAATGGTCCATTAAATGGGCCCAAATAAAGCCCAATAACCTACAAAATTATGGTCCCGACGGCGGCGGATGGTGAATCACAGAGTCTGATCGTGTCTATGGCCCTTATACAAGAAAATGGAGGAAGCCATTACTGTCTCCTAAATGTTTTCAAAAAGAAAAACTCCTGAAAAAGAAAACATCCGATATGGTAAAAAGAGCAACAGCAATGGTTACGAAGAGAGAGAAAGAGAGACCAAGAGAGGTGAAAGGAGCCATCAACTAAGAAGGTTAGAGAGAGACAGAGATAGAGAGAGAGAGAAGTATTACAAATGAATTTTCTAATTAACACAAATGATCATTAAATATCATTGAATTGGTATTTACCAAGAGAGGTGAAAGGAGCCATCAACCAAGAAGGTTAGAGAGAGAGAGAGAGAGAGAGAGAGAGAGAGAGAGAGAGAGAGATAGAGAGAGAGAGAGAGAGAGAGAGAGAGAGAGAGAGAGAGAGAGAGAGAGAGTTGCAGGGTGGGAATAAATTGGAGAGAAGGGAAAGCCAGGTATCTCGTGATTGCCATATTCACCGAAACTAAAGCTGATTCCACACACCTCTACGTGCAATAATGAGGGACAGGGAGTTTCCTTTGATCGCATGGCACTCACACACTCTGACAGTGATATACCCGTTTCTCGGAATCCGTTTCCCCTGACCCCTATTGCTCCTCGAAGATGTTTCCCATTTCGCATTTTCTCGTTTCCTTTCTTTGTGGGGACCGGTGAATCTTCTCCCCCTTTAGAGGCCCCGACAGGTATGGAGGCAACATTTATTGATCCGAGTAGCGCTTGGTATCGAGGATAAGGTCCCTTTGTTGGATCTTTGTCTTACAACTTGGTTTGATTTAGGGTTGGAAATGGGCCAGGTCGGGTCGGGTCATGCTTCGAACGTTGGTCTGTCCAGTTCGGCTCCCACGGAGCTTGGACGGGCACAAAGATCTGTCTTCATGTCTATGGCCTCCCAACTCATGTTTGGTGCGATGACATCATTGGAAGAAAGGCGCTAGGGAATTTTAGACGGATCTTTGAGGTCCTCAATGACTTCAAAAGCGTGGACAGCGTCTACGACATTCCTAATGGAATCTCCCAACCCTTGAGCTGCGGTCCCTTCGTTGTGTTGGGCCACAGTGGGCTCCTAGGTCCATCTCATTGAGCCGGCGGTTGAGTACATTGTAGGAGAAGGTGACCCAGGAGCCCAACAAGAACGATGATCTAATGAACACTCGGACACCGCCCCTCCCCTAGATTGACACACTGTTCCCTTCAGATGTCCCAACCACGGCCCGTCAGTTGCTGCAAGGGATAAGCATATGGGCTCACAGGGGGGGGGGGGGGGGGGGACTGCTCCTCTGCCGTTGGAGGAGCATATCCTTTGGCCTCGGGCCCAAAACTTTCACCTTTCGTGCTTACACCATCCCAGGAGGTGACAGCCTCGGGACAGGTAATGCCCTTTTGGGCCCCGTCAACGGCCCATTGTTCTATTCTATCATCGAGCCAAGAACTCCCTTTTAATGTCTCCAAAATAGGAGAAAAACTTTGGTGCAACTGTGATACATGCCAGCCCTTGTAAGAATTCAATCACAAACTGTTGGATAATTTAATCGTTCTAAACTAGCAAATTTAGGACTTAAAAATTGATTAACAAATGTTATTTTCGCAAACAAGGACAAATCACAAAATTCTTTTAGGAATGGTTTGCCAAGGCAAAGCGGATTCTATGGAACCGTCATTCACCTTGCCGAACTTTTCTAAAAGAGATAAATAATCTATCTAAATTATCTATAATTATTTAGATTTCTCTATTAGATGGAAGTCAATTATTTTAGATCTAATATTAGGACAAAGGAAGAGTTAGAAACTCTGGCCTGTGGTCGAAGCGTGCTAGGCACTGTCCCAAGAAACTTATTGCCCCCCTCGTGCGGGTCTCGTGGCAATGGTTCTCGGAGATACGACAACACCGGTCAGGCGACCTCCTTCTCGTCTGCACGACTTCAAGAAGGCTTTGCGAACCTCGTGAACTTTCAGAAACCCAGCGACTCGATGACGATCTTCTCGAAGCAGGGAGGCAGCACCTCAGCAGAGGTTTGATCCGAGAGAGGGAGTCTCCTTGGAGCAAAAGGGCAGCACTACACCACGAGCTTCAGAGAATGAGAGAGGGAGAGGCAGAGAGTAATTCCGATATTCGGACTGTACCTATCCCATGGCTGCACCGGGCCTTATATAGGCCTCGGGCTGTTAATGAGAGGCTGAAAGAGGGGAGCGGTTAATGGGCTGCGATTAAGCCCATTAACCTCGCACGTTACAGCTCGCAGAGAGCCTGTCCGTAACGGGTAGCATGCAACGCTTCTCGCGTAACAGCTAGTGTCCCAAATAGAAAATAATAAATAGTGGAGGACTTAAATGCAAAAAACAAAAATAGGGCATGTGTGGACCAGCCCATTTCGGAGGTGCTATTGTGTCCGGGTCCGCGGGCGCACACACACGCGCCGCCCAGCCCAAGCCCGGCCTAGCTCGACACGGCACGGCACGGCATGCACGCGCGTGCGTGTATAAGCTAGTGGAGCCCCTCCTCTAGTGTGATGATTAGTGGGGGGAAGTGGGCAATCCTATTTAAATTGGTAGGGGATTTCTCCCCTTATTGATATGGGACTAAACTTGTATAGTGTTGTGTGGTTTTAACACACACCCCCAACACAAACGCCCCTACAACTCTATCCAATGCATCATAGCCACACAATAGCGGCCTCCGAGGCAGGTGCATAACACTCAGCCCCAATTGCATCTCTTAAAAATTGGCAATGCGGAGTGAGACGATGTTAGGGCGAAGAGGGGAGACGGCTGGGAGCCGAGTGGCGGCGGTCGGGAGGCGAGCGGGAGAGGCAAGCCTTCAGGGTTCTAGGGCCAGGAGATGGGGTAATGATGGTTGGCAGGAGGGGGCCCCTAGAGGGGGTGCTACCAATCGTCTGAGACAACTCCGGAGAGATGAAACTGGTTACCTAGGGCAGAGAAGGTTTCCTTGGTTCGGCCGTCCTCCTCAGCTCCGGGGAGGAGATCATCATCATGAGGGAGATCCTCATCATGTGGGGGGATCCCGCGCCTTTACGAAGCTCCCAGTGGGATTGGACAGGCGCGTTGGGGAGATGCAGCGACCCTCTTACGCTGATGTCACCAGATCCTTTGGGATTCATCCTAGGCATTCAGATCTTTATTACCCCATCCCTTCTACAGTGGATCCTTGGGCCCGCAGAATCAGATATTTTGTTCGAACCGAAGAGCCGCCATTAAAGCCTGTGGGAACAGTGAAGGTGGGCGATCTCTCTAAGAAGGGAGGCAAAGAGGCGTTCTGCTTCAGGTGCAGGGAGAAAGGGCACCTCTAGGCCAGCTGTAGAAACGACATCGTCTGTTTTGGTTGCCGGGGTATTGGTCACCGTATGGCTAACTGCCCTTCCCGCAGGAGGGGCATGGTTAGTGGTTCTTCGTCCTACCCTCCTCCGTCTCCTCCCCCTCTTTACCCATCGTCTTGTGAAACCATTGATTTTGATCAAGAGGTCCTGGACTCTCTCTACAACCTTCGTTGGTGTGCCATCTGTAAGGTAGTCCAGGGAACAGGCTCGCCTGCATCCCTGTCCAGTTGTTTCTCCAGGGCCTGGGGTTCGGAATGGCCATGGAAAACGAGGTTGCTGGAAGTTGATGAGTTTCTAGTGGAGTTCCCCTCCAAGGCTAGTTTGTCGGATGCAGTGAAGCAGAGCTTCTTCAATCTGGGGGAGGTCTCTATCAAGTTCTTTCCTTGGTCCATTGACAACCGTGCGATAGGTGCTAGAGTCTTTAGAAACCTAAAACTCTTCATCGGAGGTCTTCCATGTCATGCCTGGAACCTGGAGTCAATCAAAGGTGTCTTGAAGAACTATGGTGAAGTTCTTAGTTTGGCGCATGATTGGGAAGAGGTGGAGGACCTCCGAGAGGCGGAAGTGACCATTAACACACACATGCCTGATGACATCCCGGCCTCTATCACTTGCAGGCTCGACAATAGATACTACGAGCTGCGGATCCGTTCTTTGCCAGAGGCAGAGACCACCGGAGACAGATTCTTCCGAGAGATGGACGCCCAGCGAGGGGGGCAGACGGGCGAGCTATCCTCGAGTCACATCCTGCCGAGCCGTGATTTGCCGGAGGAAGGAGGTAAACCACTCAACCCTGTTAACTCTCTTATTGCAGAGAATAACGGTTGGAATGGTTTTCTCTCCTCGATCAATGAAGGACAAGCTGGGTGTTCCCATTTGAATTTTAACATTGCTAATGATTCTGCCATTGGGGCGATGGAAGATCAAGCTAAGGTCATTGCCGAGGATTTGTTAGACTCTCTGTCTGACAATGTGGAGCAGATAAGGGAGGTCTCCGCTAATATTAACATCTTAGATCAGGACTTTAACCAGATTCTGGAACCGCAGGAAGACAGGTTTGGATTCCCGGCTGACCCTATTTTACCTTCTAATGTTTCTTAGAATGTGGATTGGCAGGGCAATGGAGATCAACCTGAGTGTCAGCCCATCAGAACCTCCCAGCAGACAGCAGTTTTGGAGACAAGCCAGAAGACCTCGGTGCGTAGGAGCCAGAGGCAAATCCTGAAGGCCTTTGACAAGACCTATCAGAGGAGTAAACCGAACTTTTTGGGATTGTATCTGAGGAAGATGGTGGAGAAGAGCTCGGACGAGGAGCTTCACTCTTTACTTGCCTTTTTGGACTAGGAGACGGTCGTTGCGTTGGCCGGTGAATGTGGGATTGCTGTTGATAAGGAGGGCTTTGATCAAGCTTTGTTTGTAAAAACATTAAGAGAGATGGAGAAAGAGAGGGTTCTGCCCTCTGTTTGATGTTTTTTTTGTTGATTGTCCTGTGGTGTGGTTTCTGTTTTTGCGATGAGAGTTCTTTCCTGGGACATTAGAGGACTGGGAGCTTTAGAGAAGAGGAAAGCTGTTAACCTTTACGCCAATTCTCAGCACTTGGACATCTTGTGTCTTCAGGAGACTAAGAGTGCCAATCCAAACCAGAGCTTCCTTCGCTCTTTAGGAGGTTCCAGAGTCACGAATTGGGAATGGATTGACCCCGTAGGAACTGCGGGTGGTTTGCTTACAGGATGGCAGGAAACTGAATTCAAACTTATTGATCTCTTTAAAGGTGTCTTTTGTTTATCGGTAGTCTTGAAATCTACTCATTCTGATGATTTCTGTGTTGTGACTAATGTCTATGGACCTAATGACTATGGGCTTCGGCCGGCCCTTTGGAATGAACTGCGTGATATCCGTCAGAGATTCCCAGGCCCTTGGATCATCGGGGGCGACTTCAACATCACCAGATTCTCCTATGAGCGGAGTGGAGCTATGGGGAGTAGACGGGACATGCAAGACTTTGCAGAGGTGGTGCGAGATCTCTCTCTTATGGATCTACCTCTTAATAACAGAAGATACACGTGGAACAATAAGAGAGACTCCCTAATTTTTGCCAGGCTAGACCGATTCCTTATTTTCGATGAATTCGACTCTTGCTACCCTAAGGTGACTCAGAAAGGCCTAACTGCCTTCATCTCAGATCATACTCCCATTCTACTTGATTCCCACTCGGTTGATCTGAAGCAGTGCAAGATTTTCCGTTTTGAGAAGATGTGGCTTGAAGAGCTCGATTTTCCAGCTCTGGTCAAGGATTGGTGGACATGAACAGAAGACATTTCTAATTCTGCCAGGAATTGGAATGCGAAGATGAGGTTTCTGAAGAAGAGAATCAAAGCGTGGGAGCGCTCTAAGTTCGGTAATGTTATGGCTCACAAGAAGGACCTTCTGCTTAAGATCGGTATCCTTGAGAGTAAAGAAGAGCGAACCCCTCTCTCGGTCGCTGAGAAGCAGCAGCTTTCTAATTGGAAAGATGACCTTACCGTAACACTCATCAAAGAGGAGGTGATGTGGAAGCAGCGCTCGAGAGACACATGGATCAAGTTGGGGGACAGCAACACAGCGTATTTCCATAAGATTGCGAATAACGCCAGACGCAGGAACGCTATTCTCTCTTTGAGGGATGGGAATAGTCTGCAGACGACGCAGGAGAGCATTTCGAGCAGTGTGTCTCAGCACTTCCAGAAGTATTTCGCGAGGAATGGGATTGAGCGGACTGATTTAGATTGGGAAGGGCTAGACATTCTCAAGCTGGAGGATATGGATGACCTGGACAGACCCTTCTCGGTTGAGGAGTGTAAATAGGCGGTCTTCGGCATGAAGGCGGAGGGGGCTCCTGGTCTTGACGGGCTTCATATCCTGTTCTACCAACAGTTCTGTGACACTATCAAAGACGACCTGTGTCAGCTCATTTTGGATTTCTTTCACCACAAGATATCTTTGCATAGTTTGAATTATGCCTGGATTATTTTGATCCCGAAGAAGGCAGGTGCTGAAACTATTAATGACTACAGACCCATCAGTCTTGCTAACTGCATCTACAAGATTATCACTAAAATCCTGGCCAATCGTATGGCGAGCAAGATTAATGATATAGTTAGTAAAAACCAGACAGCTTTCATAAAGGGTAGGCTGATCCTTGACAGCATAGCTACGGCTCAAGAACTTATCTATCATATCAAGGAGCGTAGAGAAGAAGATATAATTGTGAAGATCGACTTTGAAAAAGCTTTTGACCGACTGAATTGGAGTTTTATTTTGAATACACTCAGAGCTAAGGGCTTCTTGGACAACTGGATCCGTTGGATCTGGAACTGCTTATCCACTTCCACCATAGCCTGCTTAGTTAACGGTCAACCGGGTAAGCAATTTAAGACTGGTAGAGGAGTTAAGCAGGGCTGCCCTCTTTCGCCATTTCTCTTCATCCTTGCTATGGACGTCTTTGATGCCATATTGAGGAGAGTGGAGAGCAGAGGTCTGATAACTGGCGTCGGGGATCCTAGATGGAGGATAGCTAATCTTTATTTTGCGGATGATACGATCATTTTTTGCGCGGCGAAGAAGGAGCAGATCTGCCTGCTGAAGATCCTCCTTTATTCTCTAGAGACAGTTTCAGGGCTGAAGGTGAACTTCTCGAAGACCTCTTTATTCCATATTGGAGTCAATGATCAGCTTGCAACTTCTCTCGCTGCAGTGTTGAATTGCCGTAGAGACTCCCTGCCAACGAAGTATCTGGGTCTGCCGCTGAATGACAGCAGAATCAAGAAGAGTGACTGGTATAAGGTGATTGAGAGAATGGATATTCGGCTCGCAGGATGGAAAGGCAGAAACCTATCTCTGGGCGGCCGTTTGATGCTTATCAATGCAGTTCTCACGATGATTCCATCCTACCATCTCTCCTTTTATCTTATGCCTAAGTGGGTCATCTCGAAGATTGACTCGATCAGAAGTAACTTCTTATGGAGAGGGGCGGACGTTAGCATTAAGGCTTATCACCTGGCTAAGTGGGGAGTGGTCTGTAAGTCTAAAGAAGAAGGAGGATTGGGAGTCATCAATCTTGCGGATCACAACAGAGCACTTCTTGGTAAATGGTGGTGGCGGCTTCAGAATGACCAAGGAGATCACTGGAGTTCGGTGATTCATGGGAGATACTTTAAGAGATTCAACCCGATGCAGGTCCGGAGCAGGATTTCTGGGAAAATCTTGCCTTTTTGGAAAGGAATCCAGAAGATAGGACATATTTATAAATGCGGAACTCAGCTGCGAGTGCGAAACGGGAAGTCCACTAAATTCTGGGAGGATAGGTGGCTGGTGGAGGGCCAGCTAAAAGACTGGTATCCGGACCTTTATGAACTAGCTTGGGATAAGAAGGCGTCGGTTCGATCTCAATGCCTAGTTTCTGATAATATCACCACTTGGGAGTTAAAATTCCGTAGAGCTATCCCGGTTTTTCTTAAATTCCAAATCCGAGAGCTGATGGATCTGCTACATCTCATTACTTTAGATGATGCAGAGGATGAGGCAACTTGGCGACTGGCAACCTCAGGTATTTTTTCTACGAAATCATTCTATAACTTCATCAACAAAGGAGGAGTGGTGTGCCCAGTGGCTGGAGCCTTGTGGAAGACCAAAACACCACTGAAGATCCGTATCTGTATGTGGCTGATGATAAAGAAGAAGCTGTTGACGAAAACTAACTTACTTCGCCGTGGCAATCAGAGGGTTACAGATGCTGATTGTGTCCTATGCGGACAGGGTCGGGAGGAAGTTAATCATCTGTTTCTGCATTGTCCTTTTGTTCAAAAAATTTGGGATCCTCTGAGGAAAGGACTGAAGATTAAAGGTGCGCCAGGATCAGTATTTTCCCTATGGACTGTCTGGAGAGAGAAGCGCATTAAGAGAAGACTTCGGCACAGCTGGGATTTAATGGTTATGGCTGTGTGCTGGAGTATTTGGATGGAACGTAACTGCAGAATTTTCAGGCATAAGAGTTCGGATTCAGAAGTTGTCATGAATTTGGCTAAGAGGAGACTGATCCAGTGGAAGGTGGCCCTACAAGGAAAGGAACTCCAACAAATAGATAATATTATTTGTAACCTTTTTTGATTGTGGTTTCTCTTATTTTTGTAACCGGATTTCGATTTTAATGAACCGGTAGGGGTCTAGGCCGAACCCCCCCTCATCCACTGAGAGGGATTTCTCAAAAAAAAAAATGCATCTCTTTTTACCTATTGACTGTTTAAATCAGAGGAACCTATGAGGTGCAGTTGGGGCTAAGTGTGATGCACCTATCGTGGTGGCTGACATCGTGTGGCTATGATATAGTGCATAAAATGTTTGAGCGTTTGTGATTAACTTATTACAGGAGCTGCATGAATCACGTTTACACCTAAATTTTCTTCCAAAGTATATGGGGAGCCCAATTCTTTCCTTTCCCCCTCTTTTTGCATTAATGTACTCTCACTCCCTCCACCTAGGGATGGCAACGGTCGGGTTTGGGGCGGGTCGGCCCTATCCCGAAGCCGTCCCATTATATTTTATCCCGCCCCATACCCATTCCAAACCCGCATCGGGTTTTAAGGGCAATTTCCAAATCCGTCCCAATTAGCATTGGGAAAATCCGTGCCTGCCCCCCCCCCCCCCCCCTTTTTATGCATTGCGGGTCGGGTCGAGTTGTGTCGGCTTTATAAAAACTATATATTTAAATTCTTGGGCCCACCTAATCGCAGCTCTAGATCACAAATGTTCCTCCTATGTTATGATCACGTAGTTATAAGCAAAAGTCGACTTATTATATGATCTTGATAAGTTTTATATCTGGTCGGGTCGGGGCGATTGGAGTAAAACCCGAATCCAATCGGGTTTCAAATTCATATCCCAAACCTGCCCCAAACCCGTTTTTGAGCATCCCAAACCCGTCCCAATAGGGTCGGGTAACCCGGTAAACCCAAATAATTGCCATCCCTACCTCCACCCTCTTTTGCCCCCAAACAATGTTGGCATTTTTGGTTTATAGCCTACTAACTGACCACCTAGTTGAGGAGACCCATGCAGTGACAGCTTTGTAGAGACAATCCATGATTCAGAGGAGCATAGGAAGCATGCTCAAGGCTCTTGTTGGGTCGGACCCGATTAATAACATCGGATTGCTTGAGTCCATGAGAGGAGCATCGAAGTTCAAATGATTCAGTAGTGCAATGTGATCTCGGGCGGCGATTGATTTACTCCATCCGTTTTGACTCTCTAGTTCTGGTTGGATCTCCTTATTGTTAGTCTTATGATCATCATGTCTTGGAGCACGTGTGTTGGACATGCAATAGTTGCTGATCTATGGACCCTTTTACACGTACACAAATTAAAAATAGTCATTTTAGTATAGGGTATGGACACATGAAATAATGATAGGGACACAGAGGTAATTTTTGTAGGGTCACAATAGAAAGTACAAGAATGAAACATTTTCTTTCTCGCTCTTGTTTTAATGACATGGGAAAGTGCAAGAATGCCGAAATGGATGTCCTCCCACAATGGGCCGTTTATCTATCTGGGGGCTCGTATCTCGGGTAGTCGCATCAAAGCTTCTGAGTTAGCCCCTATGGTAAGTCGTATTAGGGGTGCAACTTGTGTCGGGTAAACCCGAGAACCGAACCATCCCGAACTAAATGGGTTGGGTTGGTTCAGTTCTGATATATCTTGACCCGACTAAGTCGGGTCGTTTTGAGTTATTGCTCGGGTAAACCCGAACCAACCTCGACCCGGATCCTTATACTCAATATACATAAAAATATGGTATGATGGGTCTCTGAAATTGTGTCGGGTCTAATTAAAATGTGGTCCGACTAAAATATGGTCCTACTAAATAAAAGCTAAAGGCCTAAAGGGTACGAGTGAAAGATTAATAGATCGCCGCTCTCGCTCTGGACGTCGACAGATCTAGGGTTCTCTCCAACCCGACCCGAGTTACATCCCTAGTTTAAATCAGACCCGAGAAACGACTCGAACCAACCCGATTTGGTTCGGGTCGGATTGGGTCGGGTTGAATTCGAGTTGGGTCGGGTTAGAAAATAGTAGAACCGATTACTTTCGGGTCGGTTCCGGTTTGGCTCAAATGCGAACCAACCCGACCCGAGTTGCACCCTTAAGTCGTATCACGGGGCGTATCGCTGGATGGGAAGCCCACTTGTTATCTTTCCCGGCTCGAGTTACCTTACTTCATTCTGTTCTCCAATCCCTCTTGGTGTTTTCAGCTGGGAGTGGTTTGGATTACGAAATGTATCATGAATCATCCGGAGAAGGAATTTTATCATTTCCTATGGGCTAAGGGAGATAAGAAACACATGCTCCACCTAATTAAATGGGATGATGTTTGCCGGCCGAAGACGCAGGGATCTAGGCATTTGTCATCTTCCACTATTCCATCAAGCGATCATAAGGAAAAAAGTTTACTTGGTCCTTGCTAACGTTGAAAACCCATGGGAATCTTTTGTTAAAGATAAATATAATGTGAACGACGACTCGTGGCAATGGCTAAAACTAGGTAAATGCTCGTTGGCTTGGCGAGCTATCTCCGAGGGTTTATTGAGTGTCCGTAACTTGCAACATGCAGTGTGGATAGAAGCCTCCTATGACCTCTGGTCGACCCCTTGGTGCTCAATCCCCTTATCCCTGAAGGTTTTTCATTTCAATGCAGCTCTGGCATCCAATTGTAAATTGATCTCGGACCTTTTCATTCCTAATGGATGGAATAAATCAATCTTGTTGACTATATTTTTGTAGGAGTGGGTCTTCAGGATATGCAACATACCTATCCTTCGTCATTAGCTATAATGTGGCAGCAACTTATAAACTTTCTCTATTGAATACCACAACATCGGTGGGCATTAAGCTTGAGATTTGGAGGAACCTTTGGAAAAACACTATGGGGCCCCGGATGCAGCTATTTATATGAATTTTTTTTCACTTTCGACTCCCAATCCGAACGTAACTCCGACGGATTGGAATGTCCATCTCTACCTTATGCCCTCGATGTTGGGATCATGATGAATCTTTGGATCATAGTTTTTTTCAATACCTCCTGTTAGTTGACTTTGGCTGCGGGTTAGTACTAAGATTGGGATGACAAATATCCCCACCTCGAGTAATGAGTTTGGTATTCTATTTCACCATTCACACGATTAAGGGGTGGGGTGCAGCAAAACCGCCAAAGCCGTCCTTGGGTATACCCTTTGGAACATATGGAAAGCTCGAAATAGAGCGATTTTGACTTGTTCACTTCGACGGTTCATGTTACTTTTGAACTTCTTTTTGATGATTTCACTATCTTCTGTTTTGCTAATTCGATCCTTGCAGCTCTGTGCTCTACCCCCAGCCAAAGCATGCTCAAGCCAATCCCTGTCCAGTGGCTGCCTCCAAATGAATATGAATATAAGTTGAACTTTGTTCAATGGATCACTCAACTTCAGCGGCTGGCACGGCCTTTATTGTCTGGGACCATATTGGATCAATCTTGTTAGCAGGTGCAGCTTATCTAACTATGGATTATGTGCATGGGGTGGAATCTAGGGGCCTATGGGAAGGTCTTCTCGCTGCTTCAACTTTATTCTCGGGACACGCTCTGTGGATAGAAGGAGATTCTCAATGTGTGATCTCACGATTGGCTTCACCCTCCACCACATCCCTTCTTCTTCAAGACTTCAAGCTTCTCAGCCAGAAGCTTGGACGCATCCGGACCTCACATATATACCGGGAAGCCAACTCTGTGGCTGATTGGTTTGTTGGTTATGCTCGGGTGATAGGAATGTTCGGTTTTTGGACATCAAGCGCCCCTCCTAACGCCATGCGACATGTACGCGATGATTTTAGCCCTTATTGTTACGCCCGATGGGTGACCAAACAATAATGAAACTATTACGTTTTATTAGTGCAATACCGGTACCAAAATAAGACATGATCTAAATATGGGGTATATGTACACTATATATATGTCATACTGTATTATCTACACAAGTTAGAAAAACAATCGGGTTTCGGGTGTCAAATATAGGTATTAAGGTACCAATACCCATACCTGACAATTAATCGGGTAGAATTCATATACCTGTATCTTATCCAAGCCTTATAAAAAGTATTAATGTACCCATATCTATACCCATACCCTAAAGTTAATAGGGTAGAGTTCCTATACCCATACGTACCCTATCAGATAGAGTTCCTATACCCATACACATGTCCATACCCAAAAGTTAATAGTGGGACCCCTCCTAGTTATGAGACTTTATATTTTGGCCACACACATGTGGGTATTAAAGTCACCCATTTGACACATAGATGAAGCAGCCCTATGATATAATTGGGGGGTTACTCTAGGACTCTTCTCATAATCCGCTACATAAATCAGGATCTCACAATAATGAGACCCCTCCTAACTTTGAGACTCTTTATATTTTGGTTATACACATGCGAGTGTTAAAGTTACTTTTTAATACATTAATGTACCCCCTATGAAATAGTCGGGGAGAGGGGGATACATTTGAACTCGTATTATAATCTGCTATATAAATAAAGATCCTACAATAATGGGACGCCTCCAAGCTATGAGACTATTTATATTTTGGCCTCACAAATACGGGTGATAAAATCACCCCTTTTATATATAGATGTACCACCCATAATGACATCGAGGGGGGAGAGTACACTTGGACTTCTCTTATAATATGCTATATGAATAAAGATCCCACATATTAGAACCCCTCTTAGCTATGAGATTCTTTATGTTTTGGCCACACACATATGGGTGTTAAAGTCACCCCTTTGATACATAGGTTTACTCCCCCATGATGTAGTCAGGGAGTGAGGGAGAGTACACTTGGAGTTCTCTCATAAGGATCCTATATTAATAGGACACCTCCTCGCTTTGTAACTTTTTTCTTTAGGTACACACATATTGGTGTTAAGGTCACCACTTTGATACATAGATATACCCCCATGATGTATTCGAGAGGAGGGTACACTTGGACTGCTTTCATAATTTGCTACAAAAATAAGGATCACATAATAATGAAACTCTTCTTATCTATGGGACACTTTGTATTTTGGCCATACACATTCGGATATTAAAGTCACCCTTTGATGCATAGATTTACCCCCCATGATGTAGTCAGGGGGGTACACTTGGACTCCTCTCATAATTTGCTATATAAATAAGGATATCGTAATAGTGGGACCCCTTCTAGCTATGAGACTCTTATTTTTTGGCCACACATATATGAGTATTAAAGTTACTCATTTGACATATAGATATACCCCCAATGATGTAGTCAGAGGGTGTTACACTTAGACTCATTTCATAATCTGCTACATGAATAAGTATCCCATAATATTGCGACCTCTATTAGTTATTAGACCCTTATAGTTTGGCTATATATATACAGGTATTAAAGTCACCCTTTTGATACATAGATGTACCCTCATATGATGTAGTTTGGGGGGGGGGGGGGATATACTTGGACTTCTTATAATCAGCTACATAAAAAAGGATCTCACAATAGTAGGACCCTTCAAACTATGATACTTTATTTTTACAACACACATGCAGGTATTAAAGTCACCCATTTGACAAATAGATATGCCCCACCCCCTGATGTAGTCGGAAGGGGGGTGGTACACTTAGACACCTCTCATAATCTACAATATAAATAAGGATTCCATAATAATGGGACTACTTATAACTAGAAGACTCTTTACATTTTGGTTACACATATACGGATATTAAAGTCACCCATTTGACATATAGATGTACCCTGTATGATATAGTTCGGGGGAGGGGGGTACACTTGAACTTCTCTCATAATCTACTGCATAAATAAGGATAGTACAATAGTGGGACCCCTCATATCTCTGAGACTCTTTATATTTTGGCAACATATATGTAGGTATTAAATTCACGTCTTTTACATATAGATTTACCCCTAATGATTGTAGTCGGATTGGAGGTACAATTGCACTCCTCTTATAATTTGCTATATAAATAAAGATTCCATAATAGTGGGATCCATCCTAGCTATAGAAATTTTTATATTTTAGTCACACATATACAGGTGTCAAAGTCACCCTTTTGATATATAATTATACCACCCTATGGTGTAATCGGGAGGGGGGTACACTTGTACTCCTGTCATAATCAACTATATTAATAAGTAAGCTATGCGACTCTTTATATTTTGACCACATACATACGGGTATTAAAGCTATCGATTTGACTATAGATGCACCACCCCATGAAGTAGCCTGAGGGGGGAATATGAGGACTTCTCTCATAATCTATTACATGAATAAGGATCCTATAATAGTGGGACTCCACCTAGTATGAGACTCTTTATATTTTGGCCATACACATGCGGGTATAAAGTCACTGTTTTGAAACGTAGTTGTATCACCCTTGATGTAGTCGAGGTGGGAGGTACACTTGGACTCCTCGCATAATTTGCAATATGAATAAGTATCCCACAGTAGTGGGAACCTTTCTAGCTATGTGAATCTTTATATTTTAGTCACACCCATGCGGGTGTTAAAGATACCCCTTTGATATATAGATATACCCCCCCAAGATGTTGTCGGAGAAGGGGGTATACTTTGACTCCTCTCATAATCTGCTATTTGAATAAGGATCTCATAATAGTTTGACCCTTCCTAACTATAAGACTCTTTATAATTTGGCTACACACATACGAGTGTTAAAGTCACACCCTTGATACCTAAATATACACCCTATGATATGATCAGAGGGGGTACACTTGGACCTCTTATAATTTGCTACATGAATAAGGATCCTATAATAGTGGGACCTCTTATAGCTATAGGATTTGTTATATTTTGCATACAAATATGGAAGCTAAAGTAATATATAGATATAGCCTCCAATGATGTAGTCGGGGGGTGGGAGGGTAGATACAATTCGACTTCTTTTATAATTTGTTACATGAATAAGGATCTCACAATAGTGAGATCCCTCCTCGCTAATGGACTCATTATATTTTAGCCACATAAATGCATAAGTAAAATCATCACTTTGACATAGATGTACCCCCATGATATTATCGGGGTATCAACTAGATTGGCCCCCATGTACTAGCTGAGATAAGTAGGGATGAGTCTTTGTATTACTTGGAATCCTTTAATAATTTGCTATATAAATAAGGATCCCACAATAATGGGACCCCTCATAGATATATGACTCATTATATATTTGTCTCATAAATACGAGTGTTAAAGTTACCCGTTCGACACATAGATGTATCCCCCATGATGTAGTCGATGTATCAACTAGAGTGGGCTTCTATATGTACGCAAATATAAGTGGGAATGAGTCCTTGTATTACGTGTACTCCTCTCATAATTTGCTATATGAATTAGGATCCCACAACAGTGGGACCCTTTAAAGCTATGGGACTCCTTATATTTGTGCCACATATAGCCGGTGTTAATGTTACCCCTTTGACATATAAATGTACCCCCCATGATATAGTTAGGGTCTCAACTAGAAATGACCCTTATATACAGGTAAAATAAATGGGCACAAGTTATTTTATCACTTGGACTCATCTCATAATCTGTTACATGAATAAGGATCCAATAATAGTAGGAACCCTCATAGCTTTGGGATTTTAGATTTTGGCCATACACATACAGGTATTAAAGTCATCCCGTTGACATATTGATGCACCCCTTATGATGTAGTCGGGAGAGGGGGTTTGCACTTGGACTCCTCTTGTAATCTATTACATGAATAAGGATCCTATAATAATGAGATCCTTTCTAGCTATATGACTATTTATATTTTGGCTACTCAAATGCGAGTGTTAAAGTCACCCATTTGACACATAGATGTACCCCCATGATATAGTTTAGAAGGGGGTTATATTTATGCTCCTCTAATAATTTGCTATATGAATAAGGATCCCACAATAGTGGGATCCTTCCTAGCTATGGAACACTTTATATTTTGGCAATACACAAGTAGGTGTTAATGTCATCCTTTTGACATTTAGATATACCCCCCATGATGTAGTTCGGGGGGGTACATTTGGTCTTATTTACTAATATGCCCCTTTGATATATAGATGTACCCCCCATGATATAGTCAGGGGGGGGGTATACTTGGAATCCTTTCATAATCTACTACACGAAAATGGATCCCACAATAGTGGGACCTTTCTTAACTGAGGGACTTTTTATATTTTTGGCTATAAACATGTTGGTATTAGAGTCATCCCATTGACACATAGATGTACCCCCCTATGATGTAATCGGGGGTGTATATTTAGACTCTTTATATCTTGACCACAAACATGCAGGTCTTAAAGTCATACCTTTGACATAGAGATATACCCCACTATGATATAGTTGGAGGGGGTATACTTGGACTTCTCTTATAATTTGATATATAAAGAAGGATCCCACAATAGTAGGACCGCTCCTAGCTATAAGATTTTATATTTCGCCATAGACATGCATGTGTTAAAGTCACCCATTTGACATATAAATGTAGCCCCGATGATGTAGTTGGGGTATCAATTTGATTGGGTCCCCATGTACTGGCTAATATAAGTAGGGATGAGTCCTTATATCACTTGGATTCCTTTCATAATCTGCTACATAAATCGTGATTCCATAATAGTGAGACCCCTCCTAGGTATAGGACTCCTTATCTATTTGCCACATAAATATAAATATTAAATTCACTACTCTGACACATAGATGTACCCCCAATTATGTAGTCAGGGTATCAACTAGAGTGGGCCTCTATGCGTAGGGAAATATAAATAAGGACGAGTCATTGTATTACTTGTAATCCTGTTATAATATACTACATAAATAAGAATCCCATAATAGTGGGATCCTACTTAGCTATAAGACTCATTATATATGTGTCACATATATGCCAGTGTTAAAGTCACCCCTTTGAAACAGATGTACCCCCTATAATATAGTCAGGATTTCAACTAGAGTGGGCCTCTATGTCGATTATGGGTTAGTGCTCGGGTAAACCCGAACCAACCCGACTCGGATCCTTATAGTCAATATAGATTGGGATGGCTAGAGGGCGTTCCCGAGGTGCTTCGGGATCCAGGGAGATCCGGGGTCGATCCAGGGGGGCATCTTCAAGATCGGGTTTCCGAGGATCTGGGGAATCCATCGTCTCCCGTTCCCGAGGAGCTTCGAGAGATGGGGCTGCGCCTCTTGGGAAGGGGGTTTTGACTAGGGGGGAGGAGAGGAGTCGTTCCCGGGATAGGCATCCCGGGGGCTCTTCAAATCAACCTAGGTCGAGCCACCTCCAGAGGGTCTCTTTTGCAGACGTGGTGTGACGCCCAGCCCGTGCTCCTCCGGCGGCAAGATCGAGGGTTCCGGCGAAGAGATCAGGTGGCCCTTCGGATCGGGGGTTTCGGCGGCAAGATCGGGGGTTTCGGAGCTGCTTCAGGTGTGGCGAGAGGGACCACACCGTCGCCACCTGTCGTAACCCTACCGTGTGCTTCTCCTGTGGGAAGGTAGGCCACACCTCCCACAGGTGCAGGATGGTCCGGTCGGCCGGATCCACCGGCTCTTCAGCAGCAGGGGCAGGCGCCGCTTTGGATCTGCCACGAGACCCATAACGGGAGGAGATGGTTGAGGTGCTGAACCGGTCGGGAGTCTGCCGGGTCTTCCGGCGATCGGTGACGGCAGTGGAGCTGTCCGGCCATCTGAGGCAGGCATGGCAGGGCTCCTGGGCTTGGCCGTCGTAGGAGATCGGTAATGGTGAGTTTCTGGTCGAGTTCCCCTTCCGCCAATTTCTGGAGATTGAGGTCGGTCGAGGAGTTCGAGACCTGGGGGCAGTCTCAGTTACCTTCCGGCCTTGGGAGGAGTTGTCTGGTGCAGTGGCTCAGCGGCGGCAGACGGCAGTGAGAGTGACGATCTTCGGGCTTCCGTTCGATGCTTGGGGGGAAGGGACTATTCGGACCTTGTTGGAGCCTTATGGCGAGATCAGGGAATGCCACAACATCTTCCCATCTATCTCCCACAGGCGGTTTTGTCAAGCAACGATCCTCTGCTACGAGCCCATTTTGATCCCCTCAACGGTGCAATTCTCTCTGGGATGTGGGATTTTTAGGGTGCGTCTCACCTTCCAGGTTCTGGGAGACTGCACATCCCTGCCCCCTCCTCCACTCGGACACTTGCCTCCTTTGGAGCACGGTACCGGTGGAGGGCCTCCGTTCGGCGACAGGATGCAGTTCGGCGAGCCGGTGATCCCTCCGGGCTTCGGCCCACCGATCGCCTCGCCTCAACCGACCCGGTTCTGTCAGCCGTGCGTCAGACCTCCTCGCTTCCCTGCTCCTGCCCAGGATCCGGGGCCGAGCCAGGCGACCGGCGAGACGGGCGGTAGTCAGGAACCAGGTACACCTTCTCTCTAACAATTCTCACGGGATTCGGGTTTTGTTTTGAATCTTGGGGAGAATGGTGACGTCCCTCGTGGTCCTGTAGTTTTTCCACACGTGGGATGTGAGGCCTCCCACTTTAACCCCTTCGTGGATGTGCACGAGGGCTGCCCTGGGGTTCCTGTTGAGGGGGGACCCCCTTTGGACCCCCACATTGAATAGGTGCCTTTGGAGAGGGCTAGTCCCATGGTGGGGTTTTCTCTTGCTGCTAACCTTGATGTTGACAGGAACGCTGAGTTAGAGCAGGGGGTGGGGACGTCGCGGGACTTGGCTGTTCGGACCGCTGACCAGGAGAGACCGGTTGCATCGACGGACATGGCGGGACCTTCCCAGATGCACTCGGCGAGGAGGAGTTTCCGGCAGTTTTTGCAGTGCTCCTCGGACGATCCTATGCTGGCGCAGGCTCTCGTTCGGGCGAAGACGCGCCTTTTGGAGTTGGATCAGGCAGATCCTTCAGCGTCCCTCCCCCTCTCTCTTTTGGATGATGATGTTGTATTGGATATTGCTAAGAAGTGTGGTTTTATTACCCCTCCAGAGATGGATAGTGTTCGTTTCTTTCTTGACTCTATCAGGGCACTGGAGGAGAAGAGAGCGAGGATGGCCTCGTCTTGACCGTGTGGTTGGTTGGCTGCGGAGGAGTTTAGGAAGTTGATTTCCTTTTTGTTTCTATGAAGATTTTGTCGTGGAATGTCAGGGGTTTAGGGAAGTCAGAGAAGAGAAGGGCGGCTAGTTCGTTTGCCTCTATTCACGATGTCGATATCATCTGCATTCAGGAGTCCAAGCGAGAGAACCCGACGAATCATTTTTTCCGCTCTCTTAGTACGAGGAAGATTGCGAGGTGGGAGGCTAAAGATGCGACAGGGGCGTCGGGTGGAATTCTAATAGGGTTCAGCGACGACCTCTTTTTGTTGAAGAGTTCCAACGTTGGAGTTTTCTCCCTCACCCTGGTCCTCCAGAATAGACTAGATGGGGTGGAGTGGATGCTGTCATCCGTCTACGGGCCGACTGATCACAGTAGAGGTGACGACTTCTGGACAGAGCTATCTTTGCTCAGGACGAACTTTCCAGGGCCTTGGGTAATCGCGGGTGATTTCAACGTCACTCGAGGGTCAGAGGAGCGTCTACGCAGTGATGGGGATGCTTCGGCGATGAGAGCTTTCTCCCAGTTCATCCGTCACCAGGAGTTGATTGATTTACCCTTGTCCGGGCGTACCTTCACGTGGAGCAACAAGAGAGAAGACCCGATTTTGGCTAGGCTGGATCGGTTCTTGATCTCTGTGGACTGGGACTTGTGTTTCCCTGGATCCGTGCAGGCAGGTCTGGCCTCCTGCGTTTTAGATCATGCACCGATCCTCCTCTCTACGGATTCGATCTCACTTCAACGGCCTCCTTTTCGTTTTGAGTCGATGTGGACCATGGAGGAGGGTTTCGAGGAATTAATTGCTAGGTGGTGGACCGAGGCTGGGGCTGAAGAAAACTCGGCTCTGAACATGGCTAGGAAGCTCAGATTCATCAAGAAGAAGCTCCAAGTGTGGAGCAGAGCACATTTCGGAAATGTTATTCGCCAGAAGGTGTCGGTTTTGGCCGAGATTCAGGGGCTTGAGGTCAGAGGCGAGCTTGCCACCCTCACTCCCACCGAGATCTCGAGATTGAAGGAGCTTAATCAAGAGCTAGTGCTGCTCTTACGGAAGGAGGAAGGGATGTGGCGGCAGCGTTCGAAGGAGCAGTGGGTGAAGTTAGGCGATGCGAACACTTCCTACTTCCATAGGGTAGCCAATGCTCAAAGACGGAAGAACTTTCTAACCTCCTTGTGGCACGAAGATAGGGAGCTGACGTCCACGTCGGACATTCTGGATGCTGCCACCTCCTTCTTCAAGACCTCTTTCCGGGAGGGAGAGCTTTCGACGGGGCTCTCTTTTGACTGGGCCGGTGCGGATTTCCCGAGGATTCCAGGCGGATCGGGTTTGGAGGCGGAGTTTACTGAGGAGGAGTTTCGTAAGGCAGTGTTCCAGTCAAAGAGTGATGGGGCACCAGGTCCTGATGGGTTCCCCATGGAGTTTTTTCAGAAATTCTGGGTCATCTTGAAGGAGGATCTTTGCCGGCTACTTCATGATTTTTTCTTAGGCAAGGTGCGTCTCCACTGCCTCAACCACTCATGAATCATTCTCTTGCCTAAAAAATCTGCTGCAGAGACAATCAGGGACTACAGGCCGATCTCCTTGTCAAATTGCCTCTACAAGATTATCACGAAGATCTTGGCAAATCGCCTCACGGAAAACATCTCTCTTTTGGTCTCTCCTTCCCAGACCGCTTTCATCAAGGGGAGGCTCATACTTGATAGCGTGGCGGCGGCTCATGAGACGATCTTCCACCTGCGTGAGTCGGGAGGGGAAGGAGTGCTGCTGAAGATCGATTTCGAGAGAGCTTTCGACCAGATTAGGTGGGACTTCTTGCTCGATCTTTTGAAGGCGAAGGGATTTTCAGAGGGTTGGATTGGCTGGATTAGAGAGATCCTGGTGTCCTCGAAGCTTTCCTGCCTCATTAACGGGGAACAGGGCAGAGACTTCAAGGTTTATAAGGGTCTGAAGCAAGGTTGCCCTCTGTCCCCTTACCTCTTTATCCTGGTGGTTGATGCCTTCGATGCAGCTGTCCGGAAGGCGAATGCTGAGGGTTTGGTCCGGGGGGTTGGAGGGAGTGGCTGGACAACTTCGAACTTGCACTACGTAGATGATTCTCTCCTTTTCGCAGCGGCATGCCCGTTCCAGTTGGTCTCACTCAAGATCCTCCTCTACGGGTTGGAGCTGACCTCGGGCCTTAGAATTAACTTCCAGAAGACCTGTCTGTACTACATCGGACCGGGAGACGCAGGGGAAGGTTTGGCCAAGCTTTTGAATTGCAAAGAGGCAAGACTTCCAATGAAGTATCTTGGGCTCCCTATTAGTGACAAAGCGCTTCGTCGGGAGGATTGGGAGCAGCTTATCCTAACGGTCGAGCGGAGACTGGAGGGATGGAAGGGCCGGTTTCTTTCTTCGGGAGGCAGGCTTGTGCTGGTCAACTCGGTCCTATCTTCGATCCCCTCTTACTACTTGTCCTTTTACTACCTGCCGTCTTGGGTGGTGGAGAGGATAGATAAGATTCGGCGTTCCTTCCTCTGGCACGGTGTGGGGGAGAATGCGGGTGGTTACAATCTGATGAGATGGGATCAGGTTTGTCTTCCAAAGAAGATGGGCGGTTTGGGGGTTCTGGATTTACGCAGATTCAATATCTCAATGCTAGGGAAATGGTGGTGGCGACTTCAGCAGAATTCTGGTGGGTCCTGGAGGGACGTCATCCTAGCGAGATACTTTAAGAGATTCTCGCCTTTGCAGGCCCGGGGTAGAGTTTCAGGCAAAATCTCTTACTTCTGGAGGGGCATTCTGAAGGTCAGAGATCTCTATAGGGGGGCAACTTCACTTGTTCTCGGTGACGGGCGGTCTATCAGATTCTGGAGGGACCCGTGGATCGCTGACAGACCGTTGGAGCAGCTCTTCCCATGCCTCTACTCCCTAGCCAGGAACAAGGGAGCTTCGGTTCGCTCTCAGACATTTCGGAGAAGGGGAAGCATCAGGTGGCGGGTGAAACTAGGTGCTCCTTTGGATCAGGATGGTCGGAGGGAGTGGTCTGATCTTTTGCCTATTTTGCGGTCGGCAACCTTCAGAATATCCCGGGATGAGGTCCTCTGGAGTGCCTCGTCTTCGGGAGTCTTCTCCGTCAGCTCCTTCTACAGCCACCTTCTCCCTACAGACCAACGCCACGGACCTTCAAGAGCTATCTGGAAGTCGAAGGCCCCCTCCAAGGTGCAGATCTTTTCTCTACTTGCCTCCCGGAACAGAATTCTCACCAAGTCGGCTCTTTTGCGTAGACACCACCCGCATGTGTCGGATGCCCTGTGCACCTTCTGTGGCTCCGAGGAGGAGACAGCCTCGCATCTGCTACTAGGGTGCCCTTTTGTCAGGCCTCTGTGGGACTTTTTTGAAAGTAGATCGGGTCTTTCTTCTCACCCGAGGACTCCCAAGGCGCTATGGACTACTTGGAGGAGGAGGCATATTCCGATGTCGATCCGGAAACCGTGGGACGTTCTGGTCATGGCTATTGTATGGGTCATCTGGCTAGAACGGAACAATCGGGTTTTCAATGCCAAGTCAGCAGGGCATGATAAGTTGAAGCAGTCTATCATCTCCCTCTTCAATGCTTGGGTTGTTCCTTGGCGTGATAAGCTAGGGGTGGAGGCGAACATCTTCTGTAACACTGTGCTTTCTTAGTTTTTAATAGCTTCTGGTTGGGGTCCGCCAAACCCTCCCTCCTCTGAGGAGGGGTTCTCAAAAAAAAAATAGTCAATATATATAAAAATATGGTATGACGGTCTGTGAAACTGTATTGGGTTTTATTAAAATGGGGTCTGACTAAAATATGGTCCTACTAAATAAAAGGTAAAGGCCTAAAGGGTACGAGTAAAAGATTAATAGATCGCAGCTCTCGCTCTGGACGTCGACATATGACCCGAGTTGCATCCCTAGTTTAAATAAGACCCGAGAATCGACCCAAACCAACCCGATTTGGTTCTGGTCGGATTGGGTCGGGTTTATATAGAATTCGAGTTGGGTCGGGTTAGAAAATAGTAGAACTGATTACTTTTAGGTCGGTTTCGGTTTGGCTCAAACCTGAACCAACCCGACTTGAGTTGTACCCCTAAGTCGTATAATGGGGCGGGCATATCGCTGGATGGGAAGCCCACTTGTTATCTTTTCTGGCTCAAGTTACCTTACTTCAGTCTGTTCTCCAATCCCTCCTGGTGTTTTCAGCCGGGAGTGGTTTGGATTACGAAATGTATAATGGATCATATGGAGAAGGAATTTTGTCGTTTCCTATGGGATAAGGGAGATAAGAAACACAGGCTCCACCTAATTAAATGGGATGATGTCTACCAGCCGAAGATGCAGGGGGGTCTAGGCTATTGTCATCTTCCAATATTTCATCAAGCTATCATGGGGAAAAAAGTTTACCAGGTCCTTGCTAACGTTGAAAACCCATGGGTATCTTTTGTTAAAGATAAATATAATGTGAACGAGGACCCGTGGCAATGGATAAAACTAGGTAAATGCTCATGGGTGGCAAGCTATCTTTGAGGGTTTATCGAGAGTCCGCAACCATCTGCAACATGCGGTCTAGATAGGAGCCTCCTACGACCTCTTGTCGATCCCTTGGTGCTCCCCAATCCCCTTATCCCAGAAGATTTTCCCTTTCAATGCAGGTCTAGCATCCAATTGTAAATTGATCTCGGACCTTTTGAGTCCTAATGGATGGAATAAATTAATCTTGTTGACTATAATTCTGCCGAAGTGGGTCTTAGGATATGCAGCATACCTATGCTCCGTCATCAGCCAAGATTAAAATTTACTTGGGGCCGCTAGTTCACACCTAGCTATAATGTGGCAGCAGCTTATAAACTTTCTCTATTGAATACCACAACATCGGTGGGCATTTTCTCTATTGAATACCACAACATCGATGGGCATTTGGCCTATGATTTGGAGGAACCTTTGGAAAAACACTATGGGGCCCCGGGTGCGGCTATTTTTTTGGAAAAAGTTTCACTTACGACTCCCAGTCCGAACGTATCTCCGATAGATTGGGATGTCCATCTCTACCTTATGCTCTCGATGTTGGGATCATGATGAATCTTTGGATCATAGTTTTTTTTCAATGCCTCATGTTAGTCAACTTTGGTTGCGGGCTAGTACTAAGAATGGGATGACAAATATCCCCACCTCGATTAATGAATTTGGTATTCTATTTCACCATACACACAATCAAGGGGTGGGGTACAGTGAAACCGCCAAAGCCGTCCTTAGGTCTACCCTTTGGCACATATGGAAAGCTCAAAACAGAGCGACTTTTGACTTGTTCAAATGGACGGTTCATGTTACTTTTGAACTTCTTTTTGTTGATTTCACAGCTTTCTGTTTTGCTAATTCGATCTCTGTAGCTCTGTGCTCTACCCCATGCCAAAGCATGCTCGAGCCAATCCCTGTCCAATGGCTGCCTCCAAATGAATATGAATATAAGTTGAACTTTGATGGTTCAGTGGATCACTCAACTTCAATAGCTAGCACGACCTTTGTTATCCGGGACCATATTGGATCAATCTTGTTAGCATGTGCAATTTATCTAACTACGGATTCTGTTCAGGTGGCAGAATCTAGGGGCCTATGGGAAGGTCTTCTTGCTGCTTCGACTTTGTTCCCGGGACACACTTTGTGGATAGAAGGAGATTCTCAATGTGTGATCTCATAATTCGCTTCACCCTCCATCACATCCTTTCTTCTTCAAGACTGCAAGTTTCTCAGCCAGAAGATCAGCCGTGTCCGGACCTCACATAAATACCGAGAAGGCAACTTTGTGGCTGATTGGTTTGTTGGTTATGCTCGGGCGATAGGAATGTCTGGTTTTTTGACATCAAGCTTCCCTCTTGACGCCATGCGACATGCATGTGATGATTCTAGCCCTTACTATTATGTTTTATTAGTGCAATATCAGTAAATAAAAAAGACAGGATCCAAATATATGATATATGTACACTATATATATATGTATACTGTATTATCTACACAAGTGAGAGAAACAATCGGGTTTGAGGTGTCAAATATAGGTATTGAGGTACCAATACCTATACTTGACAATTAATCGGGTAGAGTTCATATACCCATATCTTACCCAAGCCTTGTAAAAAGTATTAAGGTACCCTTATCCATACCCATACCCAAAAATTAATAGGGTGGAGTTCCTATACCTATACGTGTCCTACTATGTAGAGTTCTTATACCCATACCCAAAAGTTAATAGTGGGACCCAACCTAGTTATAAAACTCTTTATATTTTGGCCACACACTTACGGGTGTTAAAGTCACCCTTTTGACACATTGATGTAGCCACTACATGATGAAGTTGGGGGGTTACCATAGGACTTATCTCATAATCCAATATATAAATAAGGATCTTACAATAATAGGACCCCTCCTAACTTTAAAATTCTTTATATTTTGGCAATGCACATGTGAGTGTTAAAGTCACCCCTTTAATACATTAATGTACCCCTTATGAAATAGTCGGGGAGACGGGGAGTACACTTAAAACTCCTCTCTATAATCTCCTACATGAATAAAGATCCCATAATAGTGGGCCTCTTCCAAGCTATGAGGCTATTTATATTTTTGCCATACAAATATTTGTGTTGAAATTACCCCTTTTATATAAAGATGTACTACCCATAATGCAATCGGGAGAGGGGCGAGGGGCGGAGGGCCGATACCCTTGGACTCCTTTTATAATCTGTTATATGAATAAGGATCCCATATATTGGGACCCCTTTTAGCTATGCGACTTTTTATATTTTGGCCACACACATATGGTTGTTAAAGTTGCCCCTTTGATATATATGTTTACTTCCCTATGATATAGTTATTGAGGGAGGGTACACTTGGAGTTCTTTCATCAAGATCCCACATTAGTAGGACTCCTCCTCGCTATGTGGCTTTATTTTTTAGGCACACATATGCTGGTATTAAGGTCACCACTTTCACACATAGATAGACCCCCATGATGTATTCTGGAGGAGGGTACACTTGGACTGCTCTCATAATCTGCTACATAAATAAGGATTCCATAATAATGAGACTCCTTATAGCTATGAGATACTTTGTATTTTGGCCATACATATTTGGATATTAAAGTCACCTTTGACACATAGATTTATCCCCCATGATGTAGTCAGGGGGGTACACTTGGACTCCTTTCATAATTAATCTACTATATGAATAAGGATCTCATAATAGTGGAACCCTTCTAGCTATGAGACTCTTATTATTTTGGCCACACATATATGGGTATTAAAGCTACCTATTTGATATATAGATGTACCCCCTATGTTATAGTCGGAGGGTGCTATACTTGGACTCCTTTCATAATATGCTACATGAATAAGTATCCCACAGAAGTGTGACCTCTATTACTTATTAGACTCATTATAGCTTTGCTATATATATACAGGTATTAAAGTCACCCCTTTGATACATAGATATACCCTCATATGATGTAGTCGGGAGTGTAGTTGGGGGGTTACCCTAGGACTTATCTCATAATCCACTACATAAATCAGGATCTTACAATAATGGGAACCCTCCTAACTTTAAAATTCTTTATATTTTGGCAATGCACATGTGAGTGTTAAAGTCACCCCTTTAATACATTAATATACCCCCTATGAAATAGTTGGGGAGACGGGGAGTACACTTGAACTCCTCTCTATAATCTTCTACATGAATAAAGATCCCATAATAGTGGGCCGCTTCCAAGCTATGAGGCTATTTATATTTTGGCCATACAAATATTGGTGTTAAAATCACCCCTTTTATATAAAAATGTACTACCCATAATGAAATCGGGAGAGGGGGGAGGGGGGATGGGGGGAGGGGGAGAGGGCCGATACCCTTGGACTCCTTTTATAATCTGCTATATGAATAAGGATCCCACATATTGGGATCCTTTTTAGCTATGCGACTTTTTATATTTTGGCCACACATATATGGTTGTTAAAGTTACCCCTTTGATATATAGGTTTACTTCCCTATGATGTAGTTATTGAGGAATGGTACACTTGGAGTTCTCTCATCAAGATCCCACATTAGTAGGACTCCTCCTCGCTATGTGGCTTTATTTTTTAGGCACACATATGCTGGTGTTAAGGTCACCACTTTCACACATAGATATACCCCCATGATGTATTCGGGAGGAAGGTACACTTGGACTGCTCTCATAATCTGCTACATAAATAAGGATTCTATAATAATGAGACTCCTTATAGCTATGAGATACTTTGTATTTTGGCCATACATATTTGGATATTAAAGTCACCTTTGACATATAGATTTACCCCCCATGATGTAGTCAGGGGGTACACTTGGACTCCTCTCATAATTAATCTGCTATATGAATAAGGATCTCATAATAGTGGGACCCTTCTAGCTATGAGACTCCTATTATTTTGGCCATACATATATAGGTATTAAAGTTACCTATTTGATATATAGATGTACCCGCTATATTATAGTCAGAGGGTGCTATACTTGGACTCCTTTCATAATCTGCTACATGAATAAGTATCCCACAGAAGTGTGACTCCTATTAGTTATTAGACTCATTATAGTTTTGCTATATGTATATATGTATATAGTCACCCCTTTGATACATAGATATACCCTCATATGATGTAGTCGGGAGGGAGGGATATACGTGGTCTTCTTATAATTAGCTACATGAAAAATGATCTCACAATAATAGGACCCTCCTAACTATGAGACTTTTACAACACATATGCAGGTACTAAAGTCACCCATTTGATAAATAGATATGCCCTGCCCCCCTCCCGATGTAGTTGGAGGGGGGTGGTACATTTGGACTCCTCTCATAATCTACAACATAAATAAGGATTCCATAATAATGGGATCGTTTATAACTAGAAGACTCTTTATATTTTGGTTATACACATGCGGATGTTAAAGTCACTAATTTGATACATAGATGTACACCTTATGATATAGTTCCAGGGGGGGTATACTTGGACTTCTCTGATAATTTAGTACATAAATAAGGATAGTACAATAGTGGGACCCCTCCTATATCTAAGACTCTTTATATTTTGACAACACAAATATAGGTATTAAATTTACCTCTTTTATATATAGATTTACACCTCATGATTGTAGTCGGATGGAGGGTACACTTGTACTCCTCTTATAATCTGCTATATGAATAAGGATCCCATAATAGTGGGACCCATCATAGTTATAGAAATTTTTATATTTTAGTCACACACATACGGATATTAAAGTCACCCCTTTGATATATAAATATACCCCCCTATGGTGTAGTCAAGGGGGGGTGCACTTATACTCCTCTTATAATCAGCTATATGAATAAGGATCCCACACTAGTGGGATTCCTCTAAGCTATGCGACTTTATATTTTGGCCACATACATATGGGTGTTATAGTTACCGATTTGAACATAGATGTACTACCCTATGAAGTAGTCTGAGGGGGGAATACTAGGACTTCTCTTATAATCTGCTATATGAATAAGGATTCCATAATAGTAGAACCCCTTCTAGCTATAAGACTCTTTATATTTTGGCCACACATATACGGGTGTAAAGTTACCCATTTGAAATATAGATGTATCACCCTTGATGTAGTCGAGGTGGGAGGTACACTTGGACTCCTCGCATAATCTGCTATATAAATAAGTATCCTACAGTAGGAGGACCCTTTCTAGCTATGTGAATCTTTATATTTTAGTCACACACATACGGGTGTTAAAGACACCCCTTTGATATATAGATATACCCCCCCAAGATGTTATCGGGAGAAGAGGGTATAGTTTGATTCCTCTCATAATCTACTATTTGAATAAGGATCTCACAATAGGTTGACCCCTCTTAGCTATAAGACTATTTATAATTTGGCTACACATAGGGGTGGCAATGTGTCGTGTCGTATCGTGTCTAAAACCCCTAGACCCGGACCCGTTTAATTAATCGTGTCTAGATCTAAACCCATACCCGACCCACTAATAAACGGGTAGACCCATTTACCACCCGGGTCTATTCAGTTGACCCGATCCGAACCAATCCGACTCAACCCGACCTGATCCGAAAGACCCGCTGCTTTTATATATTATAGTATCGGATTGCGGGTAGACTCAACCCGACACGACCCATTGAATACTAAACGGGTCTTCTTGGGTCTACCATGTCCAGACCCTAAACCCGGACCTGACCCGTTTATTAAACGGGTCTATCGTGTCGACCCGTTTACGACCCGAACCCATTTAGCCCTGGCCCAGACCCGCTATCTTCATGTCGGGTCGTGTCGGGTCTGCCGTGTCAGGTCCGAAATTGTCAGCCCTAGCTATACATGCGGATGTTAAAGTCATCCCTTTGATATCTAAATATACCCCCTTGATATGATCAGAGGGGGTACAATTGGACCTCTTATAATTAGCTGCATGAATAAGGATCCCACAATAGTGGGACCCCTTATAGTTATAGGACTTGTTATATTTTACATACAAATACGAAGTCTAAAGTAACCCCATTAACATATAGATGTAGCCCCCCATAATGTAGTCGGGAGGTGGGGGCGTAGGGTACAATTCAACTCCTTTCATAATCTGCTACATAAATATGTCTCATAATAGCTCCTCGCTAAGGGACTCATTATATTTTAGCCACACAAATGCATATGTAAAATCACCACTTTGACCCATAGATATACCCCCACGATATTGTTGGGGCATCAACTAGATTGGCCCCTATGTACTGGCTAAGATAAGTAGGGACGAGTCCTTATATCACTTGGAATTTTCTCATAATATGCTATATATATAAGGATACCGCAATAATGGGACCCCTTCTAGATATAGGACTCCTTATATATTTATCTCATATATGCAGGTGTTAAATTCAACCGTTTGACACATAGATATATCTCTCATGATGTATTCGAGGTATCAACTAGAGTGGGCTTCTATGTGTACGCAAATATAAGTGGGAATGAGTCTTTGTATTACGTGTACTTCTCTTATAATTTGCTATATGAATTAGGATCCTACAACAGTGAGACCCCTCCTAGCTATGAGACTCCTTATATTTGTGCCACACACAACCAATATTAATATTACCCCTTTGATACATAGATGTACCCCCCCATGATGTAGTCGGGGTTTCAATTAGAATAAGCCCCTATGTACAGGTAAAATAAATGGGCATAAGTTCTTTTATCACTTGGACTCCTCTCATAATCTGCTATATGAATAAGGATCCAATAATAGTGGAAACCCTCCTAGCTATGAGAGTTTATATTTTGGCCATACACATGCGGGTATTAAAGTTATCCTGTTTACACATTGATGCACCCTCCAAGATGTAGTCGGGGGGGAAGGGGAGGGTGTACGTGGACTTCTCTCGTAATATATTACATGAATAAGGATCCCATAATAATGAAACCCTTTCTAGCTATATGACTATTTATATTTTGGCTACTCATATACAAGTGTTAAAGTCACCCATTTGACACATAGATGTACCCCCATGATGTTGTTTAGAAGGGGGTTATATTTATATTCCTATAATAATTTGCTATATGAATAAGAATCTCATAATAGTGTGATCCCTTTTAGCTATGGAACACTTTATATTTTTGCAATAAACAAGATGATGCTAATGTCATTCTTTTGACATATAGATATACCCCCCATGATATAGTCCGGGGGAGGGGGGTACACTTGGTCTTATCTAATAATGTGTTATATAAATAATGATCTATAATAGATAGTGGGACCCTTCCTCGCTATAAAATATTTTATATTTAGGCCTCATACATGGGTTTTAAAGTCACCCATTTGATATATAGATGTACCCCCCATGATGTAGTCGGGAGGGGGGTACATTTAGATGTTAGAATTGATGTGTTCTAACCTTGTAAAACTTTATGTTTTGATCTAATAAATAAAGGTTGATAGTTATTATATGAGATGTATATTGGTACGCAACATATTTACATGTTCTTTTAAGAACAGAGAGCCATAGTTACATTATAGTCCACTGAGTTAAAGACTGAGTTGATTGGTCCCATGTAATTTAAATAAGTTCGCAGCTATGATCAGGTTGGTCGTCTCATCATGATAAGCTGTTGGGGATGACACTGCATGGGAAGTCTTCACCATGGTTATCACCAAGCACATTGTATATGGTCGAACGGAACTAAGATGATATACAAATCAGTGAGCAGACACTGGTACACTAAACCGTGTTTTTATTTTGGGTAAAACGGTCCTAAACCATAAGGAACCACGTCTGATAGACTAACTAGTTGTGTGACGACCAAGATCCAATAGGCCAATAGCCAAGAGCCAAGACTCCTAAGGCGGTAATGCCAAGATGGATGAGGTGAGGTAAGGTGTACAAGGCCATGAGTTAGCCCCACATCGTCTGGAGAGAAGGAGATCCTGAGCTACTTATATAATTTCCCCTCCCAAACATAGAAGATGTATTTTAAAACCGTGCACCGCTACGGAATTCGAAAGAACTCCGTAGTTAAGCGTGCTCGGGTAAGAGTAGTAGTAGAATGGGTGACCTCCCTGGGAAGTTCTCGTGCGGGCACGGGTAAAGCGGATAATATCTTGTGTGTTTGGAGCGGATGTTACAAAATAGTATCAAAGCCAGTTCTCCTCGTTATGGGGGGTCTAACCCTACGCGAGGACGTGTAGCCCTAAGGGGGGTGGATTATGACGACCAAGATCCAATAGGCCAATAGCCAAGAGCCAAGACTCCTGAGGCGGGAATGCCAAGATGGATGAGGTGAGGTGAGGTGTACAAGGCCATGAGTTAGTCCCACATTGCCTGGAGAGAAGGAGATCCTGAGCTACTTATATAATTTCCCCTCCCAAATATAGAAGACGCTTTTTAAAGCCGTGTGCCGCTATGGATTTCATAAGTACTCCATAGTTAAGCATGCTCGGGCGAGAGTAGTACCAGGATGGGTGACCCCTGGGAAGTTCTCGTGCGGGCACGGGCAAAGCGGACAAAATCTTGTGTGTTTGGGGCGGATGTTACAAGTTGAGTGGTGCTTTAGCATACCAATATGTGAGGATCCAGTTATGTGATCCAAAACAATAGTGTACTGGGTTATCCGGTTGGTGTTTCATCAGCGTGTCACTCCTACAGGCCATCCACATCCCTGAAGGGAGGTACGTTCCTTAGTCCGGCTTACACTGTACCAAATCCAGGCCTGGTAGTCATCAGTTTGACTGTTGATCGAGTTCGATTACTTGATGGGGTAATCAGAGGTATGATATATAGGTCAACCTGGAAGGAACTAAGTCATATGAGCATTCGAGTTTGATGGTATTCTCTACAGCTCGAAGTGCATTATGGCATCAAGTGGAGGGACATCGAGTTAACCACTACTAAGCGGAAAGCAGGGGTATGACGGAGAACATAGTAAGTCCGGGTGAATTAGAGTGCAGCTTGTGTCACACTCTGGATGGCCATACAGGTTAACTCAAGCTCAAAGGATTGATGGTACACTCGGGTATTATATCGATCGAGCATGAGTTGGAAGCCATGAATCCTGGTCCCTAATGGTTTCATCTTATCCATATGATGTACGGTTCTTGAACCATCTCCTCGGAACACAGTGAGCAGTAAGAGGAAGTAAGAAGTTTATGCTCTATGTGTGCTTTGCACTAGTACATGGTAGATGCGTAACTATATACGAGTACTAAAGGAGAAGCCCTAGACTAGTACAGAGGCGCAAGTAGTTATCCCTCGCCATAAGTAAACTTCGGTACATATGTGCGAAGCACCGAGACATGTTGCGAGTTGACTAGTTGACTTTACTAGGGGCACCCTTCGGTGACCTCAGTTAATAGTGAAGTAACTAGTAAAGATCACTTAAGTAAGAGTCGCTAAGTCTCACATACTAAAAATGGTTAAAATAAGGCATAAGGGCGTTTTGGTAAAAATAAACCCTACCAAACCTTGAGCATGGGAACTGAGGCCGTGGTTGCTGCTGAAGTTGTTGGAGATGTTACTCTTAGTTTTTCGAATAATAAGACTTTGATTTTTAAAGATATTTTTTATGTACCGTCCTTGAGACGTAATTTGATTTATGTTTCCTCTTTAGTTAATTAAGGTTATTCAGTTTGTTTTGATTCTTCTGGTGTATCATTTAAGCTGAATGAAATTTTTATAATAAGGGGAATGGTTTAGAATAATCTCTATGTTGTCAGTCATAATTTTGAAAAGGATAACATAATAATTTTAATATTTAATGTTAATTCATCTAAGCGTAAGAAACCTTCAGAAAATTTAACCCAATTGTGGCACTTACGACTTGGGCATATTGGCTTAGACATGATTCATAGGATGGTGAAGGTCGGGCTTCTGAAAATAGATCCTACGAAGATCCTTCCCACTTGTGAATCCTACCTGGAAGGCAAGATGACCAGAAGGACCTTTAATAGCAAGGGAGTGAGAGCTACTGAGGTATTAGAGTTAATCCATTCAGATGTATGTGAACCCATGAGCGTCAAGGCGATAGGAGGCTTGAGTACTTTATTACTTTCACTGATGATTACTCAAGATATGATTATATTTACCCGATGCATTGGAAGTCGAAATCATTTGACTTGTTCAAAGAGTTCAGGGCTGAAGTAGAAAAGCAGACAGACAAATGTATAAAAAACCTTCGATCTGATCGAAAAGGTGAGTACCTATCTGATGAGTTCCTTGAGTATTTGGTGGAGCATGGGATAACATCCCAGTTAACTGTTCCAGGAACCCCATACTAGAATGGAGTTTTCGAGAGAAGGAATTGAACCTTGCTAGATATGGTTCGCAGCATGATGAGTTATGCCAGTTTACCAACAACCTTTTGGAGATACATCTTACAGACAACAATATATGTTCTGAATCACATTCTATCTAAATCAGTGCCTCAAACCCCTAGAGAACTATGGTCAAGGCAAAAACCAATACTATAATATTTCAAAATATGGGGATGTCCAGCACATATGCGGATAGACAAGAGGGATAAGATGGAGCCAAAGTCCAAAGCATGTCTATTTGTAGGGTATCCCAAAGAGAGTAAAGGTGAACTATTTTATGATCCTGAGAAAAAGAAGGTAATCATTTCTACGAATACCATTTTTCTAGAGCAAGATTATATTATAGACCACAAACCAGCTATTAAGGTGGTTCTGGATGAACTACTGGATACTGGTAGAGAGTGCACATCCGAAAGCATAGTGGGAACTGACATTACATACATTAATATACCAGATACTATAGAATATATTCATCCTGTAACACCACCACCACCTTGTCGCAGTGGGAGAAACATCAGATCTCCTGACAGATACTATGAAGAAATTTTATTGGTTGATCCAGAGGGGCAGGAGGATGATCCGCTAAGCTATGCTGAGGCAGTGGGAGCTTCTGATGGCGCTGACTGGCAAAAGGCCATGGAGGTAGAAATTATATCAATATCCCATAATGCTGTCTGGACACTTGTCATACCATCATCCGATATTAAACCTATTGGGTGTAAGTGGGTGTATAAAAAGAAGAGAGGATCCGATGGTTCCATTAAGACTTATAAAGCTAGATTAGTTGCCAAGGGTTATACCTAGAAAGAAGGAATCGACTTTGACAAAACCTTCTCGCTGGTAGCTATGATAAAGTCGATTCGGATCCTCCTATCCATTGCATCCCATTACAACTATGAGATCTAGCAAATGGATGTCAAGACAACATTCCTTAATAGGGATTTGGAAGAAGACATATATATGATGCAGCTACCAGGTTTTGAGTCAGAGGAAGAAGCATCTAGTTTACAAGTTGTAGAAGTCCATTTATGGACTAAATTAAGCATCTAGAAGTTAGAACATTCATTTTGGTCATACAATCCAGTTATATGGATTTACTTAAAACAAAGCTGAACCATGTGTATACAAAAGGAGTGATAAAACTATAGTGGTGTATTCGATATTTTACGTAGACGATATTCTGCTCATTGGGAATGATGTTGGAATATTGTCAACGGTAAAGGTCTAGTTGTCAACACCGTTCGATATGAAAGACCTAGGTGAAGTGAGTTATGTTTTGGGGATCAAGGTAACACAAGATTGCCAAAACATGATTCTCTCACTGTCACAGGCCACATATATAAATAAGGTTATAGCTAGGTTTGATATGTAAAACTCTAAGAAGGGTTTTGTGCCCTTTAGATATGGTGTAAAACTGTCTACGGACCAATATCCTAAGATACCTGAGGAGAGAGCAAAAATACAGAAGATACTTTATGCTTTGGTAGCAGGAGTCTAATGTATGTTATGTATTGTACAAGGCTAGATATCTATTTCGCAGTAGGCATAATGGGTCGGTTTCAGTCGAATCTGGGTCCAGATTACTGAACAACTGTGAAGTGTATACTCAAGTACCTTCGTAGAACAAGGGACTGTGAGTTGGTTTACATTGCACAGGAACTGACGCTGATTGGATACACAGATTCTGACTTTATGTTAGATTTGGAATCCAGAAAATCGACATTAGGATTTGTATTTATGTTAGGAGGAACAACGATTAGTTGGCAGAATATGAAGCATAAATGCATTGTGGACTCTACCACATAGGCTGAGTACGTTGCAGTATGCGAGGCAATCAAAGAGGCGGTATGGCTTAAGAAATTTCTTACAGATTTGGGGTGTGTACCACAGGCCCAGTTACCTATTATGTTTTAATGCGATAATAGTGGGGCAGTAGTATAAGCTAAGGAGCTAAGACATCACCAGAAGGGGAAGCACATCGAGAGCAAATTCTACTTGATTCGGCAGTTTCAAAAGCAAGGACGAGTAGCGGTGATACAGATTGCATCTGCAGATAATATTGTTGATCCTTTTACCAAGGCAATACCTACCAAGGCATTCGAGTGACATGTGGACGCGATGGGAGTCAAAACCATTTTGCTTCGCTAGACCAAATAGGAGATTGTTAGAAATGATGTGTTCTAAGCTTGTAAAACTTCATGTTTTGATCTAATAAATAAAGGTTGATAGTTATTATATGAGATGTATATTGGTACGTAATATATTTATATGTTGTTTTAAGAACAGAGAGCCATTGTTATATGGTAGTCCACTGAGTTGAAGACTGAGTGGATTTGTCCCATGTAATCTAAATAAGTTCGCAGCTATGATCAGGTTGGTCGTCTCATCATGATAAGTTGTTGGGGATGACAGTACATGGGAAGTCTTCACCAGGCACAATGTTTGTGGCCGAACGGAACTAACATGGTGTACAGATCAGTGAGCAGATACTAGTACACTAAGCCGTGTTTCTGCTTAGGATAAAATGGTTCCTAAACCCTGAGGAACCATGTCTGTTGGACTAACCAGTTGAGTGGTGCTTTGGTGCACCAATGTGTGAGGATGCAGTTACGTGATCCAAAATCACGGTGTACTGGGTTACCCTACTGACATTGCATCAGCGTGTCACTCCTGCAGGCCTCCACACCCCTGACGGGAGGTGCGTTTCTTGGTCTGACTTATAATGTATATGGGTGCAAATTTTGACCAACACCCAGCAATAGGACCCACCAACCCTGTCTGGGGGGTCCACAGAGATGACAGTGGGACCCACCAGCCCTGTCTCGGGGGTCCACAGAGACGATAGTGGGACCCACCAGCCTTGCTTGGGGGGTCCATAGAGACGACAGCGGGATCCACCAGCCCTACCTGGGGGGTCCACAGAGATGACAGTGGGACCCACCAGTCCTGCCTGGGGGTCCACAAAGACGATAGCGGGACCCACCAGCCCTACCTGGGGGGGGTCCACAGAGATGACAGCGGGACCCACCAGCCCTGTCTGGGGGGTCCATAGAGACGGCAGCAGGACCCACCAGCCCTGTCTGGGGGGTCCACAGAGACGACAGCGGGACTCACCAGCACCCGTCTGGATCTAGACGACAGCTGTAGAAAACCGCCCTTTACCTTGGTTTTCTTTCCAGAAAACTTTATAAATAGTCGACCCGACAAATATAAAAGATCGAATCTTTGATTGCAGAATTAGACTTTCAAAAAATCCCAGAGCTCTGATACCTTAAACCCTCGATCTGCTTTTCGAAGAGATCGGTGATATTCGGCTTGTCGAGACCAGTTTGAGTAAAGTGTTAGTGAATTCAGGTTGTACCTTACAGCACGGAGATGTAGGCTTCGACTGAACTCTAAGATCATATCTTGTGTCAATATGTTCTTTCTCTCTTTTCTAATTCAAAGTTAGTACTAGAAGACATTGATCTCCAAAACTGTAGACTAGACAAACATTCGATCAGACATTCGACTTGACTCGATTGACTGGTTGGGCGGAGTCTTTAGGGTTGGCACAAAGATCATCCCCCACAGTTTGGCACCGTCTGTGGGATCAATCAAGAAGCTTTTTTCGCTCTACGACAAATATCAGATCGGTTGAGCAGACAACCGACCATGATAATCATACTTCCCAGCCCATCGGTTGAGCAGACAACCGATCGGACTCTGACAATTTGGTTGCTTCCTTCGCTTCGCTAAATGGCGAAGACAAGGCATCAGGATCATCCAGAGGAAAAGCCACCTCCGAAGCAGGGGTGGTAATTCCTATACCCTCTCTTAATGAGGGAGTTGATATGCCTCGACGATCTGTTCACTCCGAGCAATAGAAACCCATGAGCCAAGCAATCGATCTTGCTAACCGAGAGAGGAGCAGACAAGAGCCCACCCCCTCTGTAGCACACTGAAGCAAAGTGTTTGGGATCAAATCAATGATCAATCTTTATAATCATTATCGGGCCGAAACTGTGTTAGGCAGGCACAGTCCAAGTAAAATCTTCGAGTGGGACATCGGACAAAAGAGACTGCGTCGAAAGGGTATTTCTCTCCGTCCCCTTCCCTTGATCGAGATACTCAAATCGATCTCCATCATCGAGCTCGCCCGGCGACTGTTCAACATGAAGATAGAGACCTCTCGATCTTACCCCTAGCCCAACAGCAAGGAAGGGGGTTAGGTCGTAGAGAGGGATATTTTTCGGTAGGACCTCTCCACCGAAGTCTATTTCAAACACCCTTCTCCAAGGGTTGGAGGACTCCAACATTGCTAAAATTTAATTGCTTGAAGGGAGATCCAACTCTCCACATTCTCGCGTTCAAACAAGCATTGACGCTGCACGAGGAAGAGAACAACGTGCTCTGCCGAACCTTCACCGAAAGCCTCGATGAGCCCTTCCTTGATTGGTATCACAATCTTCAAGCTGGATCGATCACCTAGGTCGGAGTCTTGGCGAACCACTTTGTGTAACACTACTAACTCAACCTCAAACCAGAGAAGAAGCTAGATTCTCTGTATCATCTGAGGATGGGAGCCGATGAGAGCCTTTACAACTTCACACGAAGATTTCGCAACGAGCATGCAGCCCTCTCTGGACGACATCTCGATGATGAAGAAATTATACTGGCATTACAAAATGCCCTCCGGTTCGATCTGTATATCTACAACGACTTCATCCGCAACCCTCCTCCCTCTCTAGGATCAATGTTTGATCGCATCCAGAGAGAGATCGAGGTCGAAGATGATCAGATTGCCCGAAAGGGATGTGAAACTAAAAGGCGACCTGCTGAAAGGAAGCACCCAAGTATACCGCCAAGGCCCATAATGCAGAAGCACCAGCACCTCCGCCTTCCAAGAGACAGAGAGAAGATGGACGTAGATCGCCACCGAAGAAAATTATGTTCACAGATTGGACTCTTCCAATCGAACAGATTCTTGATCAGATCCAGTACGAGGAATTTCTTCGTTGGTCGAATCCACTGCAACCCGACACCAAACTCACCACCGACAAATCCGTCTACTGTGATTTTCATCGCAGCCATGCCCATCCGACAAGTCGATGCTTCCGACTAAAGTATCACTTGAAGGATCTCCTGCATAAAGGTCACCTCCAGGAGTTCGTCAAGAGCGGACGCGACCAATGCCCACCTTCCTCATCAAAGGGAAGGAAGATTGTTGGGTCCACCGCATCTCGACCAACCCATCGCCAGTTGTTGTACAGGCTAACATCTTCGGCATTCACGGAGTGTTACACAATCAAACTCTGACCAGAAAAGAAGTCGACGGCAGGTTCGACGCATCTTTAACGTTCACTCGGTAGCAAACAAGGAAGATACCTGGATCGAGAAGCCAGTCAAGGGCTTGTCATGGCTATCGATCGTCTTCAATGACTCCGATCTCCAAGGAGTACATACTCCGTACCAGGATCCCTTGGTCCTGTGTCTCATCATCGACGGGTGCACCGTTAATAGAATCCTCTTCGACACCGGAAGCTCGATCGATATTATATTCTTAGATTGCTTCAAGCGTCTAGGACATAAGTATTCCAGTTTGGATGTCGTCCCCACGGTGATTATCGGCTTCAACAATGAGCAAAGCATGATAATAGACGAATCCCGGTCCATCCTCGATCTCAGTAGAGAGAGTCGAGTCTCCGTGCGATTCATCTTTGTTGAAGGTTCTTCCAATTACAATATCATCATCGGGCGACCTTTCCTCCATCAAATCAATGCCATATCCTCCTCATACCATCAACTTCTCAAGTTCGCAACAGGGGAGGGCATAATATACATACGAGGTGATCAACAAGTTGGGCGATCTTGTGAAGTCGCCGCAGCAAAAATAGATAGCCGAGTAGATCTTGCTCCAGCGAAGCGTGCAAGAGAAGAAACTAGCCCTTCCTCGAGCTAGCAACCAAAGAAGCGTCTATTGGCAGAACCTTCGACTGCCGAGTGAGAGTCTTCCCCTTCAATCGAAGAGATGACCCGAGTAAACATTGGCAGCGGTGATCTTCTTCAAGAGATATTCATTGGTACCAGCCTCAGCAATGCAGAAGCACGAGACATGGTATCCTTCCTTCAGTTCAATATCGACGTCTTCGCTTGGTGCTTCGAAGATATGCCCGGGATCAATCGGGATGACGCATACCATCGACTTGCCATCAAGGAAGGAGCAAAACCTGTCAAACAAAAGCTCCAAACAATTTGCCCAGAGCGCTCGATGGCTGTTCAAGAGGAGATCACCAAGTTACTTACAGCAGGCTTCATCCGTGAAGTAAAGTACCCAACTTGGATCTCTAACATTATCACGGTACTGAAGAAGAATGGGAAGATCAGGGTCTGCATCAACTTCACCAATCTCAACCAAGCTTGCCCTAAAGACCCATTCCCCATGCCAAGAATAGATAGACTTGTTGACGCCACAGCTGGGCATGAGCTTCTATCATTTATGGATGGATACTTAGGGTATAATCAAATTCCCCTATATCCCGACGATCAAGAGAAGACATGTTTCATGACAGACAGAGGCCTTTACTGCTACAACGTTTTGCCTTTTGGCCTCAAGACTGCTGGATCAACTTATCAGAGGTTAGTCATGAAGGTATTTGAAGAGCAGATCGGTCGAAATATCGAAGTATACGTCGATGATCTCCTTACCAAAACCCTCAGTTGTGAGAACTATCTCTCCGATCTGGTAGAAATATTCAAAGTCCTCCGAAAGTACCACATGAAGCTCAATCCAGCTAAGGGTACCTTTGGAGTTCAATCAGGAAAATTCCTAGGTCACCTGGTGACCAGGAGAGGCATTGAAGCAAACCCTGATCAGATCCGAAAAAATTCTTCAAATGCCCTCACCCTCTAATCAAAAAGAAATGCAACGCTTCATAGGAAGGTTGGCTGCTCTCAATCGATTTATCTCTAAATCTTTCAACAAGTGCAAACCACTCTTCGACAAGTTGCGAAAACCAGACACCTCCGGGTGGAATCCAACTTGCGAACAAACTTTCCAGAACGTCAAGTATTATCTCGTCCGAGCTCCTATCCTAACGGCTCCACTACCGAGAAAAGACCTCTGGCTCTATCTCACTGTCATCGATCAAGCCATTAGCGCAGTTCTGGTTAGCAGAAGAGAAGGCATTGAGCGCCCCGTCTATTACATCAGCCATATCCTTCTCCCGGTAGAAACTCGATACTTGAAGATAGAGAAAGTTACGTTAGCCTTGTTGATGGCCTCGAGAAGACTCTGACCTTACTTCGTCTCTTATCTGATTACTGTTGTCTCGGAGCATCCACTCAAAGACATCCTTGACAAGGCAGGACGAGCTGGTCGAATGACTAAATGGGTGATCGAGATGAGCTCCCTTGGTATCCAGTTCGAACCTCGAGTTTCCATCAAGGGGCAAGCAATTGTAGACTTCCTTGCTGACTTTCCCGTTGAGGATCCGATCACTCTAGAGAATGACATTGAGATACACCTCGACGAGGTTAAAGAACCTCTCTTCAGTTCTAGTCCGGAGACTATCAATCCAAACTATGAGGTTCCCACAACTTTGCCAAATAAATAGAAGCTCTATACTGATGGGGCCTCAAGCGCGATTGGTTCGGGAATTGGGATAGTCCTGATATCCCCCGAGCTTGATCATCTCCAAAAGGCTACTCTTCTCGGATTCAACGCTACCAACAACGATGCTGAGTACGAGGCACTCATTTCTGGACTCGAGATGGCCAAAGCCCTGGGGGTCGACCGTCTCGCAGTTTATAGTGACTCTTAGCTAATAATTAGACAGATCAACGGAGTCTACAAAGCGAGAGGAGAGATGATGCAGCATTATCTGGCTCTGGTGCAGCAACACATGCAACTATTCCATGACATTGAATTTGTTCAAATTCCAAGAGCCGAAAATTGAGAAGCCGATGCTCTAGCCAACGCTGCTTCAGTGCTTGGAGACTCCCTCGGAAAAAGGCAAATTCAAATCGATTATCAAGAGTCACCCAAAACGGCCATCGAGTAGCAAATTATTGCCATGACTAAAGACTTTGGGGGTTGGAGACAGCCAACTTTCCCTCTAGCTTTGGCAGATACAACAACAAATTGCAGACAGTCATTTTTCGACTTCTTCAAACTAGGCAAAATACCAGGAGATCTGATTCAAACTAAGACGCTTCGAAGAAAGCTTCCATTTTATAGCCTCTGAGATAAAGATCTCTACTTCATATCACATAGAGGAACACTTCTTAAATATGTTGGTCCTGGGCAAACGGAAGAAATCCTAGCCGAAATCCATTCCCGAGCTTGTGGTAGTCACTCTAGCGGAAGATCCCTCGAAGCCAAAGTCAAACTTCAAGGCTATTACTGGCCAACCATGGCAAAAGACGCAAGCCGATTCGTTCAAAGATGTGATCCTTGCCAAAGACATGCTAGAACGATCCATCTCCCGACAGACAAACTACACCCTTTAACAAGTCCCTGGCCTTTCCATCAATGGGGGTTAGACTTTCTGGGTCTGTTCCTTCCATCGCCAAACAAAAAGAAGTGCTTATTGTTGGCCACCGACTACTTCACCAAGTGGGTTGAGGCTATGCCACTCTTCCGAGAAATAGATGATGAGGTTATCAAATTCATCAGGCACAACATCTTCTCCAGATTTGGTACACCTTAAATTTTTATCGCTGATAACGGAGCTCAATTCGATTCAGACAAATTTCATGAGTTCTGCATGAACCATGGAATCAAGCCTTTTCTATTCTACTCCGAGATGTCCATAATGCAATGGGCAAGCCGAAGCTTCTAATAGAACAATCCTCGGTTTACTCAAAAAGAAGTTGGGAGATAAGAAGGGAATATGGGAGAAAGTCCTACCAGCAGTCCTATGGGGCTATCGGACCACTCCACGACGATTGACTGGATTTTTGCCTTTCTGTCTAACTTACAGGTCAGAAGCGATTCTTCCAACCGAGACTCTCTCTCCAGCTGTGAAGACTAAGGCGATTGAAGAAGGAATAAACAACGAGCTCTGTATCAATGATCTTGACTTCTCAGAAGAGCTATATAATCAGGCAGCTGCTCGTGTTGCCAACTATCAACAGAAGATCAAGCAAGCCTACGATCGAAAAGTTAGAAGAAGACAGTTCCAAATTGGTGATCTAGTCCTCAGAGCTGTCTTTTCTAACACAAGGGAGCACAACAATGGAAAACTAGCTCCCAACTGGAAAGGACCTTATATCATCGAGTCCGTTGGAGGCAAAGGATCCTATCACCTAATCTCGCATGAAGGAGATAGGCCACCAAGAGCGTGGAATGCCAAGTATCTCAAAATATTCTATCCTGATGTAAATCACATTTTGAATGAATGTTTGTTTCAATTTCAATCTTGTCCATTTCAATTCTATGAACTAACATAATAACATATAGTTCAAGTGTTGTGAGATAGCACAACACTTAACTGACTAATCGACTAATAGTTTGGGTATTTGTATTGCGACATAACCCCTAACAGACAGGAACATATAGTTTAAGTGTTGTGAGACATCACAACACTTAAATTGACTAATCGAATAATAGTTTGGGTGTTTGTGTTGCGACATAACCCCTTATAGGCAAAAATATATAGTTCAAGTGTTGTGAGACAGCACAAACACTTGACTTACTAATCGACTAATGGTTTGGGTGTTTGTGTTGCGACACAACTTCTTACACTCTCGATCACTCGATACAAGCTAATAACATTCTATTCAAAACATTCAGCAAAGAGATAGAGAATTCATTCAAAAGAGGAGTATTTTATTCCATACAATAATGCAAGTACAACGGTAAGATACATCAAGGCTTCTCGATACTAGATGCCCTAGATCTATCTCAACGAGCCTTGCTGATGACCGACGCCTTTGAAGACTGGGTGCCTCCGCTATGAACCAGCCTGAGGGCTTCCACGGCCTTTTCAGCTGTTGATTTGAAGCTCGCCAAATCAACGTTGAGTTGTTCAGTCTCCAGCGCATGGGCCTTTTCTTTGGCTGCAAGCTCCTCCTTCAACGTCTTATTCTCCTCAAGACGCTGGTAGGCGAGAGTTTCCATTCTGAAGAACCTGTTCTTGAGGTCATTGTACTCTTTATTCAAACTTGCATATGAAGCCTCCAGGTTCTTCTTCATATACTCCTCATTGCGAGCAAACTGTTGACTGGAGGATAAAGCTTCAGCCAGCTTCTCCCTCTCGTCATTAGCCTCCTCCAATCAGGCATTCAAGCGCATGATTTCTGTGGAAACTTCTTTCTCACCAGCTTTCTTGAATAGCTGGCTGTTTATTTTCAGCGTGGCAGACACCTGCATGACAACAAGAACAAGTTAGAAAAGTCAAAGAAAAATGTTTCAATTCAAGAAAGTGATATAAGCTACTCACTATAACTTCAAGCCTGGTAGAGGTTTCTTCAAGGGTTGCGTCAGGACGATTGCAGAGCTTCCTTAACGCACCTGTTTGGTGGTTGATATCAACTTCACCCAACTCTCACAGCACTGGCTGCGAACTACCAGGAACACCTGCAAACAAGAAGGTCAAAGTTAAGACATATCCAATATTCAATCCAGACAGAAGAAAGATACGAAATGAAACTTACTCTTGCCAGCAAAGGCTTCGAGTTGGGGTTGGGCAGGTCCCTTTCCATGATCTCCTCCTTTCCCCTTAGGGGTAAGGGTCTTTACAGCAGGGACAGGGATAGAGGCCTGCTCAGGGACCTTCTCCTGCCCCTCATCTCCCTTTGGTTCGGGAGGAGGGACTTCGGGAGGAGACGAATCTCCCCCCTTGTCGCGAACATCTTCTGTCGCCCGCTAGGACGATATCAAAGCAGGGACTTCAGCTGCCACCTTGGCAGCGTCATCTCATGGAGCCATCCTCAGCCTCTCAGCATCAGCTCTCCACTTACAGAAGCTTTACCTTGGCGAAGGCCTTCGGGCAGCACTTGGGTGATTGGCGTTGCGTCGTAAACGACGTCGCTCCCCGAGTATTTAACCCTGATGCGCATGGGGCGCTTTAGAGTCTCAAAATGATAGATGATCAACACTTTTTTGCCATCGTCTACCGTATCAATATCATCCTCTATTCGATGGGCCTTAGCCTTATCGATTGGAGGGACTTGGTCAGCTCCAAGCGGGGTGGGGGGCATATCTTCTCGACTCTGTGCCCCCTCCCCTTCACTTCCTCCGCCCTCTTCCTCCTCGCTCTCTTCCTCCTCTTCTTCTTCTTCCTCTTCCTCACTCTCCTCCCCTCCTCCTTCGCCTTCTTCTTTTTCTTCTTCTTCTTTTTCTTCCTTCTTTTTCTCCTCCTCCTTCACCACCTTCTTCACCCTCCTCTTCTTGACTTGACCTCTCTTGGTCACGACCAGCTTCTCCTCGCCAGGCATGGCACGCTTCCTCTTGCCATATGCTTTCTTCTTAACTCACACATATCGCACAATCCCGCCGGTTTTGAGGTCCTCCTCGTAATCGGAGTATAGAGTGTCGTTATCTTCGTACCTCAGCGGCAGGCGATGCATCAGATTAGTGTTGCCGTGATGGACCGGGCAGTTCGCAAACTGCTTCCATGACCTTGTCCCGCATGTCAGCTCCAGGAACAAGTTGTCGATCGCTCCAACCCGATCGGAAGGCCAGCACAGATCACCTCCCAGAGCATACCTCTCTACCTCCTTGTGCACTTGGCTTCAAAGAGTCTCGGGCATAGAGAAAGGAGTCCACGCACTAGACACGGAGATGGGCCAATCTGTATAGAGCTTGTCGGAGGGGACTGTGTCGGTGATGGGGCGAAGGGCAGAAACGCCATGCAGGTTGAAAAAGGGCTATCTTTCCTCAATACCCATTTGTAGTGAAAGAAGAAGTACCCCAACTCAATCCGAACTTGCTCACCCTCTGGAATATTGGAGTAGTAGGCTCTAAGCTTCCCCTGGTGATCAGACTCCACCTGGCAGAAAGCGTAGATTATCCTCCACGTGTTTCCCATCAGCTGTCCTGGGCAAAGCCCAGATGTATTCAGCAGTCGTGCTGTGAACGACAGTAGAGGCAGACGCAGCCCGCAGTTGAGCTGCCCGATTGTCACAATGGTGCCCATGATCTTTTTCTTGCTGGCCACCTTCGTGTAGACAGATCGATTGTCGATGCCAAAGGCAGCTTGCACTCCGGCGAGGGCTGGACGATGGACACCTTCAGTGAAGAATAAGAGCAACCTCTCCTATTTTGCCCTCTTCACATCGGTGACCTTCTTGCCGATGCCATACTTGAAGACCGTTTCCTCGGACAACGGCTTTATCGGTCCCATAACGAATCCAGCTTTGGGGATATGCTCTGTCTTGGAAGGCGCAGAGGCAAATCCCATGCCAAGATGCCTTTTCCCCAAGACACCAAGGCTACCTTTACCCTTGCCTTTGCCAGCAATCTTCAGCGACGACGGCTCAGCAATAGCCTTGTCCTTCTTTGACTACCTCATCTTCGGGGGAACGATGTTCTTGGTGTAGCAAGCAGATGCCATTGCAACCGAACGGGCAATGAAAGAAGCAGAAAGCAAAGGACTCGGGAGCAAAAGTAGAGAACTCAGAAAAATTTTGATAGTGCGAGTGAAAAATGAACTCTGAGATGATATTAATAAGTTTCGAAAACCTTTTGGCGGGAAATCCTATGTGACATGTGGCACCACCGGACTGGCTAACAGACATACCATCGGGATAGACGAATCGTCAGGCCAGGCGAACCGTCGGGACAGGCGAAGCGACGGGACAGGTGAAACGTCAAGCCAGATAAAAGGTCATACTAGAAAAACTTTATCAAGAGACTTCGCCCAATTAACAGGTAGACAATCAGGCGAATTTCCAAAGGATCAGGCAAAAAACTTGGTTTTTTGCCCGATCGCTGAAAGTTCCACCAGTTGAAATTGATCGATCGGATAATTTTGACCAATCGGACAATTTTTACTGATGGCCCAAGAGACTTCGCCCAATCGACAGGCAGACGATCGGGCGAATTTCCAAAGGATCAGGCAAAAAACTTGATTTTTTGCCGAATCGCCCAAAGTTCCACCGGTTAAAATTGATCGATCGGACAATTTTGACCGATCGAACAATTTTGATCGATGGCCCAAGAGACTTTGCCCAATCGACAGGCAAATGATCAGGCGAATTTCCAAAGGATCGGGGAAAAAAACTTGGTTTTCTGCCTGTTCGCCCAAAGTTCCACTGGTTGAAATTGACCGATCGGACAATTTTGACTGATCGGAAAATTTTGACCGATGGCCCAAGAGACTTTGCCTAATCGACAGGTAAATGATTGGGCGAATTTCCAAAGGATCGGGAAAAAACTTAGTTTTTTGCCCGATCGCCCAAAGTACCACCTGTTGAAATTGACCAATCGGACAATTTTGATCGATCGGCCAATTTTGACCGATGGCCCAAGAGACTTCGCCCAATCGACAGACAGATGATCGGGCAAATTTCCAAAGGATCGGGCAAAAAACTTGGTTTTTTGCCCAATCGCCCAAAGTTCCACCGGTTGAAATTGACCGATCGGATAATTTGAACCGATGGCCCAAGAGATTTCACCCAATCGACAGGCAGACGATCGGGCAAATTTCCAAAGGATCAGGCAAAAACCTTTGTTTTTTACCCGATCGCCCAAAGTTCCACCGGTTGAAATTGATCGATCGGACAATTTTGACCGATCGGACAATTTTGATCGATGGCCCAAGAGACTTCGCCCAATCGACAGGCAGACGATCGGGGAAATGTCCAAAGAATCGGGGAAAAAACTTGGTTTTTTTCCCGATCGCCCGAAGTTCCACCGGTTGAAATTGACCGATCGGACAATTTTGACCGATGGCCCAAGAGACTTCGCCCCATCGATGGGCAGACGATCGGGCGAATTTTCAAAGGACCGGGCAAAAAACTTGTTTTTTTGCCCGATCGCCCAAAGTTCCACCGGTTGAAATTGACCGATCGAACAATTTTGACTGATGGCCCAAGAGACTTCACCCAATCAACAGGCAGACGATCGGGTGAATTTCCATAGAATCGGACAAAAAACTTGGTTTTTTGCCCGATCGCCCAAAGTTCCATCGATTGAAATTGACCGATCGGATAATTTTGACCGATCGAAAAATTTTGGCCGATGGCCCAAGAGACTTCACCCAATCGACAGACAGACGATCGGGCGAATTTCCAAAGGATCAGGCAAAAAACTTGGTTTTTTACCCGATCCCCCAAAGTTCCACCGGTTGAAATTGATCGATCGGACAATTTTGACCGATTGGACAATTTTGACTGATCGAATAATTTTGACCGATGGCCCAAGAGACTTCGCCCAATAGACAGGCAGACGATCGGGCGAATTTCCAAAGGATTGGGTAAAAAACTTGATTTGTTACCCGATCCCCCAAAGTTCCACCAGTTGAAATTAACCGATTGGATAATTTTGACCGATCGGACAATTTTGACCGATGGCCCAAGAGACTTCACCCAATTGATAGGCAGACGATCGGGCAAATTTCTAAAGGATCGGGCAAAAAACTTGGTTTTTTGCCCGATCGTTTAAAGTTCCACTGGTTGAAATTGACCGATCGGACAATTTTGACCGATGGCTCAAGAGACTTCGCCCAATCGACAGGCAGACGATCGGACGAATTTCCAAAGGATCGAGCAAAAACTAGGTTTTTTACACGATCACCCAAAGTTCCATTGGTTGAAATTGACCGATCGGACAATTTTGACTGATGATCCAAAAGAATTCGCCTAATCGACAAGCAGACGATCGAATAAATTTCCAAAGGATCGGGCAAAAAACTTGGTTTTTTGCCCGATCGTCCAAAATTCCAGTGGTTGAAATTGATCGATCGGATATTTTTGACCGATCGGTCAAATTTGACTGATTGAACAATTTTGACCGATGGACTAATAGACTTCACCCGATCGACAAGCAGACGATCGGGTGATTTATCAAAGGATATGGTAGAAAACGTACCTTTTTGACCGATCACGTCAAACTTTACCGGTTGGAATTGACTGGTCAGGCAAATTTGATCGATCGGACAAATTTGACCGATCGGACAAATCTAACCGATCGGATAAATCTGACCGATCAATCAAATTTAACCAATCGGAAAAATTTGGCTAATCGGTCTGTATCAATCGATCAAACAACTTTGTCCGAACGGACAAGTTGACAACCAGTCTTATCCTTTAGAATTGCTTAAACAAAAACCTCGATGACACCAACCCTTGGCAGAGGGTTTGGATTTTGCACCTGGATTCCAAGTCAGCCAGATCAGCCTCTAGCTAACTTAGAGGGGGTAACTGTGGGTGCAAATTTTGGCCAATGCCCAACAACGAGACCTACCAGCCCTATCTGGGGGGTCCATAGAGATGACAGCGGGACCCACCATCTCTGCCTGGGGGTCCACAGAGACGATAGTGGGACCCACCAGCCCTGCCTGGGGGATCCACAGAGACGACAGCGGGACCCACCAACCCTGCCTGGGGGGTCCACAGAGACGACAGAGGGACCCACCAGCCCTGCCTGGGGGGTCCACAGAGATGACAGCGGGACCCACCAGCCCTACCTGGGGGGGTCCACAGAGATGACAACGGGACCCACCAGTCTTGTCTGGGGCGTCCACAGAGACGGCAGCGAGATTCACCAGCCCTGTCTGGGGGGTCCACAGAGACAATAACGGAACCCACCAGCCCCCGCCTGGATCCAAACGACAGCTATAGAAAACCGCCCTTTACCCTGTTTTTTTTTTCCAGAAAACTCTATAAATAGTCGACCCGACAAATATAAAAGATCGAATCTTTGATTGCAGAATCAGACTTTCAAAAAATCCCAGAGCTCTGACACCTTGACCCCTCGATCTACTTTTCGAAGAGATCGATGGTACTTGGCCTGTCGAGATCACTTTGCGTAAAGTGTTAGTGAATTCAGGTTGCACCTTACAGTACAGAGACGTAGGCTTCGGCTGAACTTCGAGATCATATCTTGTGTCAATCTGTTCTTTCTCTCTTTTCTAATTCAAAGTTAGTACTAGAAGACATCGATCTCCGAAACTGTAGACTAGATAAATGTTCGATCAAACATTCGACTCGACTCGATTGACTGGTTGGGCGGAGTCTTCGGGTCGGCATGAAGATCATCCTCCACACTGTACCAAATCCAGGCCTAGTGGTCATTAGTTTAATTATTGACTGGGTTCGATTACTCGATGGGGTAATCAGAGGTATGATATATAGATCAACCTAAAAGGAACCAAGTCATATAAGCATTCAAGTTTGGCGGTATTCTCCACCGTTCGAAGTGCATTATGGCATCAAGTGAAGGGACAACGAGTTAACCACTACTAAGCGGAGAGCAGGGTATAACGGAGAAATAGTAAATCCGGGTGAATTAGAGTGTAGCATGCGTCACACTCTGGGTGGCCACGTAGGTTAACTCGAGCTCAGAGGATCGATGGCACACTCGGGTAGTGTGTCGATCGAGCTTGAGTTGGAAGCCATGAACCCCGGTTCCTGATGGTTCTACCTTATCCACATTATGTATGATTTTTGAACCATCTCCTTGGAACACAGTGAGCAGTAAGAGGAAGTAAGTAGTCTACGCTCCGTGTGTGCTTTGCACTAGTGCACGGTAAATGTGTAACTACATGCGAGTGCTAAAGGAGAAGCCCTAGACTAGTACAGAGGTGCAATTAGTTATCCTTCGCCATAAGCGAACTTCGCTACAAAGGTGCGAAGCACTGAGACATGTTGCGAGTTGACTAGTTGACTTTACTAGGGACACCCTTCGGTAATCTCAGTTAATAGTGAAGTAACTAGTAAAGATCACTTAAGAAAGAGTCGCTAAGTCTCGCACACTAGAAATGGTCAAATTGAGGCATAAGGGCGTTTTGGTAAAAATGCACCCTACCAAACCTCACTAGTGGTCGACCCTAGCTGTGGGAGACCATGCAGGGCCGGCCCCTATATACTTGGGATAAGAATCCCCTAGTAATAGGGCCGGCCATAGGGTTAGGATAGGGGTTTTGAATTGGTCAAAACAAGCCTTATAAGTAGGGAAAACAGATAAAGAGAAGGAGAGATAAAGGGAGATTTTTAGGGAGATTTTTGGGGATAAAACCTATCCCCTTGGAGCCTTATCCAATGGGGTAGGCCGGCCTTATAAAAGGGGCAAAGGGGGGCCGACCATAGGTGCTTAAAAAACTGAACCCCCCTCTTTCTCTTCTCCCTAGATCTCTTTCTCCTTTCTCGCTTGCGACTTCGTCTTCCTCGCGTGGACTTTCAGAGAAGGAGTAGGGTCATTCCTCGAAGGCACTCAGAGATCCGAGAGTGATGTATCGTGTATCGTGCGAGATAGGATGAACAAGAAGGTATTATCTCCCATCATACCATCAGCTTCTTCGCATACGATCTTCTGTCTCCATCGACAAAGAAGACAATTCTTCGCGGTTAAAAGATCCGCACGAAGGTATACATAATCAAACATGTAGATCTAGCGAGTTTTATGATTTGCATGCATGCTAGATAATCATTACGCTAGATTGCCGTTAGAGTATTTGAATCACATGCTCACACAAGCACGCATATATAGATTAGTTTCAATAAAGTTTAAATCATGTAATGTGCACCATGAATGGTCTTTTGACCGTTTAATCGCTTCCACTACGAGCCTAGCTCTACCATAGGATTATTTCCAACATTAGACTTCTTTTATAATTTACCATAAAAATATAGATCCCACAATAGTGGGACCTTTTTTAGCTGATGGATTTTTTATATTTTGGCCATACATATATGGGTATTAGAGTCACCCCATTGACACATAAATGTATCCCCCTATGATGTAATCGAAGGTGTATATTTAGACCCTTTATATCTTGGCCACAAACATACAGAGATATACCCCACCATGATATAGTCGGAAGGGGTATACTTGGACTCCTCTCATAATTTGATAAAAGAAGAAGGATCCCATAATAGTGGGACCCCTCATAGCTATGGGACTTTATTGTTTCGCCATACATATGCAAGTATTAAAGTTACCTATTTGACACATATATATAGATCCAAAGATGTAGTCGGGGTATCAACTCGATTAGGTCCCCATGTACTAGCTAATATAAATGGGAATGAGTTTTTGTATTACTTGGACTCCTCTCATAATCTACTACATGAATAGGGATCCCACAATAGTAGGACCCCTCCTAGGTATAGGACTCCTTATCTATTTGCCACAGAAATATAAATATTAAATTCACCACTCTGACACATAGATATACCCCTAATTATGTATTCATGGTATCAACTAGATTGGGCCTCCATATGCAGGGAAATATAAATGATGACGAGTCCTTATATTACTTCTAATTCTGTTATAATCTACTTCATAAATAAAAATCCCATAACAGTGGGATCCTACTTAGCTATGAGACTCTGTATATTTTTGCCACACACATGTTAGTGTTAAAGCCACCCCTTTGACACATAGATGTTGGAATTGGATCCGCTTATCAGAGTCGCAGTGGAAGCAAAAGATAGATCCGAAGATCATACGGTGTATGTTTCATTACAATTAATTCTACAAAACAATCTACATGCAAATCTATGATCTTAGCATATGCGCGGACACCCTAGAGGCATACTACGATCTACGGAAGACATGCATGCATCTAGTTAAGTGTTTAGAATTATCATACCTTTTAGATCTATGATCCGGAGAGAACGGAACGATAAAGAACCACACTTGAATCGCAAGGGAAGCTGTCGGATAGCACCTTGTCCTTGGCGAATTGAGGAATCCTCGAAGTCCCGTCTCTGAGTGCAAGGACTACGAGCCGATGGAGGAATTCATTGCGAAGACGACGGTGTGCCGGTAGATCTCCTCCTTCTCTTTCTTTCTTATTCCTTCTTCTTCCTTCCTCCTTCTTCTTCCTTCTTCTTCCTCTTTCTTCCTTGGCCGAAACCTCAAAGAGGGAGAGAGGGGAGGGAGTTCGGGTATTAGGAGAGGGGGAGAGCTTGGGCCGGCCTCTCCCTCTCTTTACCTCTTATAGGGCCGGTCTCCTAGTGCTCCAAGCAAGCTAGGGCCGGCCCCTAGTAGATAGGGATGAGAGGGGGTGGTTTTTAGGGTTTCCAAGTGTCTATCGTGAAGCCTGGACGAAAACGCCCTTCACGAAAAGTGAAAAACTGAAAGAGAGACTGAGTGAGGTGCGCTACTCGGAATCGAGTTCCGTCAGCGCCTATGAGCTCCTGGAATTATTCCGCTCATTCTAAGATCTATATTCAATATGTTCTAAGCCATATTTCAGTATTTACCAAAATACCCCTATACCCCTAACACATGTGAATTAGGTTCTTAGGCTCCGGGCTTGCGCTCCATCGTGCTACTTCGCATCCAACGTATCCAACCAGGTCCGGAAACAATTTATATACGCAACAACAGGGTGGAACCTTCAGGGTTCGGGATCTCTAGCTCTAACCGGATCCCTGATTAACTGTTCCGGTGACACACCGAAAGTTCCGTTAATCAGCCCTAATCCGATTAACCCGCGTAGTCACCCAGAGTGCGACGCGAGTTGAACTCTAGTGATCCTAAACTTATGTTACTCCTTAGTAACCCTGTTCTTTACTATACTCCGATAATCCTTAGTCCCTCATATTACTGGTGCCATAATACGACTCGGGCGGTGGGGAGTACCGTTAGATCCCGATCGATCATCTGACTAGGAATTGATGACTTGTTATCTATAACACCACATACCTTTCGGTGCTATGCCTAGCATCCGGAACATCATCAGTCATACTGACAACCACCAGGCCTGGGTTAAGTGTGTGGACAGATTGACTAATCAAAATATACCCATCCAACACTGGACTTCGGATAACCTGAAGGGATTACATGTCACTCAAGCGCCAATCGGGTAACCCAACATACCGTGGTATTGGACTATGAAAGGTCCGCACACGTTGGCACATCAAAGCACCACACAACTGGTTGGCCCAGTGTACATGGTCCCTCAAGGTTAAGGACAGATTATCTATAGTAGTAAGACAGTTTATGCACCAGTGTCTGAATCACTGAACTGTGCACCGTCTTGGTTCCTGTTCTACACGATCATCGTGCTTGGTCAGGTGAATGGAAATCCCACGTTCCCGTGGTGGAGACTTCACCACATCCTCTACATACCAATAACTTGTTCTCGGTGAAGCGACCGATATCACCTAAGCTGTGAACTAGTTCTAGGTTTACACATAACTGGTCCACTGGGTCTCCCAAGCATGAATCCACCATGCGCCTCAGTGGCCTACTGTGTTCCCTAGGGTCCTTTATTATATGTATATTAACATATACCATAGTAGTATTCTAATTAAAGCAATAACCAAAGGCATCTTTATTAATATTAATACAGAAAATCCACACTCAGGACACACGAGCTACAACAATCCTCACTTGGCCTAGTGGGGAATAACAATCTTAACTCCCATGGCATCCACGTGCTTCTCAAAAGCCTTGGTCGGCAACGCCTTTGTGAAAGGGTCCGCCATGTTATCTGCAGACGCCACCTGAGTCACTGCAACCTCCTTTCGCTTTTGCAAGTCCCGGATAATGTAGTATTTCCGCTCGATATGCTTACTCTTCTGGTGATATATTGGCTCCTTGGATTGTGCTACCGCTCCACTATTGTCACTGTAAAGGACAATAGGATCTTGAGCTCCCGGTACACATCTAAGTCTGTGAGGAACTTCTTGAGCCACACCGCTTCCTTAGCTGTTTCGTACGCCACAACGTACTCAGCCTCTGTCGTCGAATCCGCGATGCATCCCTGCTTCACGCTCCTCCAACTGGCAGCTCCTCCTCCTAATAAAAATACAAACCCTGATGTCGATCTCCTAGATTCCAGATCTGACGCAAAGTCAGAATCCGTATATCCAATCGGCATCAGTTCCTGTGAAGAGTAAACTAACTCATAATCTCTCGTCCTACGGAGATACTTGAGTATACTTTTCACAGCAGTCTAGTGCCCTGGACCCGGATTTGACTGATACCTGCCCATCATGCCTACTGTATAGCATATATCTGGTCTCGTGCACTGCATAACATATATCAGACTCCCTACAGCCGAAGCATAAGGTATCTTCTGCATCTCTGCCCTCTCCTCAAGAGTCTTAGGACCCTGATCCTTGGACAACTTCATTCTATGTCTGAATGGAACCAGTCCCTTCTTGGAGTTGTGCATACTGAATCTGACCAAGATAATATCTATGTAGGCTAACTATGACAACGAGAGAGTCTTGTTCTGGCAATCTCGAGTTACCTTGATCCCCAGAACATAACTCGCTTCACCCAGGTCTTTCATGTCAAATTGAGAGGATAATCACACCTTCACTGTAGACAACGTTCCAACATCATTTCCAATGAGCAGGATATCGTCTACGTAAAGCACTAGAAAAGCTACTGCAGTCTTATCGCTCTTTTTATAAACACATGGTTCATCCACGTTCTGCTCAAATCCATAAGACTGGATAGCCTGATCAAAACACATGTTCCAACTTTTGGATGCTTGCTTTAGTCCATAAATGGACCTTTACAACTTGCACACCAGACTTTCCCGACCTTTTGCGACAAAGCCTGGAGGCTGAGACATATACATGTCTTCTTTCAAATCCCCGTTGAGAAATACGGTCTTGACGTCCATTTGCCAGATCTCCCAATCATAATGGGCTACAATGGAGAAGAGAATCCGGATAAACTTAAGCATAGCCACTGGCGAAAAGGTTTCGTCATAGTCCATCCCTTCTCGCTGGGTATAACCCTTAGCGACTAGTCTAGCTTTGTAAGTCTCAACGGTACCATCCGGACCTCTTTTTCTTTTGTACACCCACTTACAACCAATAGGTTTAATGTTGTGAGGTGGTGTTACAAGTGTCCAGACCAAGTTTTGGGACATCGATGTCAGTTCTGTCTCCATAGCTTTCTGTCATGCTGCATGGTCAGAGGATACCATCGCTTCGTCATAGTTCAGAGGATCATCCTCCTGAAACTCTGGATCCACCATAAAGGCTTCTCTAATGTATCTATCAGGAGCACTTGTGGTCCTCCCACTGCGACGAGCTTGCGGTGGTTCCATAGGAGTCGATTCTACAGTATTATTTATCTTAGTGGTATCGGCTCCCACTACGTTTTCTATCTGCGTACTCCCATCAATACCAAGCAATTCTTCAAGAACTATTTTACTGGTGGGCTTATGGTCTATTAAATAATCCTGCTCCAGAAATACGGCATTCATCGAGATGACAACCTTTCTATCCTCAGGATCATAAAAAAAACCACCCTTTTTCCCTTTTGAATACCCAACAAACAGACATACCTTAGTCTTTGACTCCATCTTATCTCGCTTGTCCTTGCGCACATGTGCTGGACAACCCTAAATCCTAAAGTGCTGTAGGCTTGGCTTTCGCTTCAACCACAGCTCCCAAGGAGTTAGAGGTACTGATTTTGATGGAACAAAGTTCAAATTATATGCTACCGTCTCTAAGGGCATGTCCCTAAAAACTTGGTGGTAATGTGGCATAACTTATCATAGTCCGAACCATGTCTAACAAAGTTCAGTTTCTCCTCTCAGATACACCGTTTTGTTGCAGTGTCCCTGGTGCAGTCAATTGGGATACGATCCAATGCTCATGCAGGTACCCAATAAATTCATCCGATAGGTATTCGCCTCCTCGATCCGATCGAAGAGACTTGATACTTTTACCCGTCTGCTTTTCTGCTTCAGCTCTGAACTCCTTGAACTCTAATACCTCCTGAGATCTGCTACCTTTGGCTCGGAAAGATCTTTTAGTCATCTTGCCTTCCAGGCAAGACTCACATGTCGGTAGGTTTTATGAAATATCTGGACTTAAAAGTCCTACCTTAATCAACCTGTGAATCCTGTCTGAGGCTATGTGTCCAAGCCTTAGATGCCAAAGGAGTGTTGGATTATCTAAGGGATTTTTTTCTTTTAGATGAATTAACCACACATGCTTCAGCTATGTTATCCTGCTTATGATTGGAGTTAATTACATAGAGACCATTCTGTGTCTTTCCCTTACAAACAAAGGAACCATTCAATTTAATTGACACACCAGAAGCATCAAATAAAACTAAAAAACCTTCATTATTTAATAAGGAAACAGAAATTAAGTTTCGTCTCAAGGACGGTACATAAAGTATGTCTCTAAGTAATAAACTTCTTCCATTAAGAAACTGCAAGACGACATCTCCAACTGCTTCAGCCTCTGCCACGGTCTCAGTTGCCATGCTTAGGATCATCTCCCCATCACCCAGTTTTCTTGTCTCCTTGAACCCCTGCAAATTATTGTAAGTATGGTCAGTTGAATCAGAATTCATAATCCATAAAACTGGAGAATAACTGGATGCTACAAGGGATTCCACTATGCGGATTTGAGATATACCTATCTCAGCCTTCTTGGGAGCCGCACAGCAGTCGTCCTTCCAGTGCCTCTTCTTGTCGCATCGAAAATATTTTCCTTTGGGCTTCGCCGGACCATTCTGTTTAGGAACCTGGAGCTACACCTGGCCCATCTTCACGGGATTCTTAGACTTTCTTTTTTGAAACTTGCCTTTGGCTTTCAGAGAAGAATTCCGCTCTACGTTCAGGGATTGGGCTCCTGCCTTCATCTCATCCTCTGCCGCCTGGAGCGCCACTAGGAGCTCTGTGCTAGACATCTCCAACCGGTTAAGGTTAAAGTTGGTAACGAAGTCCTCAAACGCTCCTGATAGAGACGCAAGGAAAATATCGGTCTGGATCTCTGCATCCAAGATGACATCGAAGGAACCAAGCTCATTCACATAGCCAAATAATTTCAGCATATGATCCCGAACTATAAGTCCCCTCTGCCATCTTCATGGATACCAATTTCTTGATGGTCAGGTAATAAGTTACCCGACTACAACCCTTGAACATTTTCTTTAGGTAGAGCATCATGTCTGAAGCGAAGGCCATATCTTCGACTTGCTTCTGAAGGACGGTCTGCAAGGATGCCACTATGTAGCACTTGCACATCTCATCAGCATCTAGCCAGTATTTCTATTCCTTCAACTGAGCCTCAGTTGTACTTGGTCCCGGTATGGCCGGTTGAGGGGTACTTAGGGCAATTGTGTATTTGCCAATCCTTAGGACGAGCATCAGGTTACGCTTCCAGTCCTCATAGTTTGGTCCCGTAAGTTTGTTATCATTAAGGATGGAGACAAGGGGGTCGAGCTTGGTCATGATTTCTGTAAACAATGGTTCAAAACAAAATTAGGGTTTACTACAATCTATTTCATGGAATTTAGAAATAGATAATATTTACTTTAGTCGCTATATCTTTACTACCTCAAGTGGAGACATCCAGGAATTTAAATTCCCTGGGCTCGAGCACTGAGACTATCGGCCTTGAATTAGAGACAGCATCTCGGTGAGAGCATGCAACCGCTTCTGCCAACGGGGTTTTTACGACCCAGTCTTCATCACAATTACTCATGGTAAACTGAAAGACCTCCCAGTCTCCTTTTGGCCAGCTTTATGTGACCCGCGTGCGCAGCAACGATGGCATCACACAAGCTTTTGGATGCTTCCCACAAATCTAGGTGGTATCGGCAGGGGGGTTCATAGGCTCCCACGGTGCAGGAAAAAACCATCACCTACTGCCACCGGCATCCTCCATGTCCCATAGGAAACTACTAGGCGAACCAGCATGGAAGGAAACATAGCTCTCACCCGGTGGGAATTTCGTATTGCGTACCTCCCACCCAGACCCTTAGCCGGTTGATTGTAGAGGCCAGGGGCTCCCCTTTGGAGGGAACCTCTTACACATCCCTTCTTTATGAGGTTTTATGCATATCTAGAAAGGTCATGACCTCCTAGACTTAGACCCTGGTTTACCGTGCTCCTACTAGGATTACAAACCTTCCTACAAAGCATTAGTATCCTCAAAAAATATCATAGTCCCTACCTTGAATACTCAGCTTTCGCCTTTCTTGCAAGGATCACATTACATAGATTCCAAGGATCCCGATACTTCACTAGTTTGCCCATAATCCTAAGATCTCGAGCCTAGCCTAAGGTCAATGTGGAAAGAACTCCCACTAGAATGACACCTCGTTCACAATTTGATGCCTGATGTTATAGTAGACCTTATCTCATTATAGGTTTCGATGCTGGCCAAATAGGGACATCCGACAATCTCCGCCGGACCTCAACCTAATGGTGGCATAACCAAATCGTGATGAGTTCATACTACCATCAAACGTCATCTAGAAACTGGTATCATATTGTGAAATCCTAACCTAACTTGGTCGCTAGGACCATATGGGGAAAAGGCATCCTACTAGGGTTATCATACTTCTTATGGAGTTATTAGTTATCTCTAAACAAATCTAACATTGTGTTTATCTCGGTGCACAATACTTGGCTACCTGAACTACCCGAGAGCGGTTACCACCTTTCCTTTTAGCTTGCCACCGGATTCGCACGTGTTAGAACCATATAGAGACACCGATGAATCCATAAGCTTAGTACTAACCCTAAGCCTGATCTAGAGACAAACTCACAAGCAAGATAGATAATCACATTATCATCGGGGTTCTCTAAACACTAAGAAAATAGAATCAACAGAAATAGCATCCAAACTGAATCAAGTCCAAGGTCCGACCCCTGAACCTGAATAGCACAGCCAAGATATCCTGCTCTTCCATTCTGCACGATCTCTAACGATGATCCCCTTCATCACCAACGTGCACGCTTTCGCCGGGTCTTTGCACGCCATGGTATCGCTTGCCCGAACCATGGATATAGCATCATCTCCTTCCTGTGATCGAAAAACTAACACGCTCGGAGCAAGTACTCGTTTGTGTACAATTTCACTAGAAAGAAAAGAAAACAATTCTAGAAATATGGCCACGGAACCGAGGGTGGTTAACCTCCACCGTCGCCCATCTAGAGCCTTAAAATCCACAAGCACAATAATAATCAATGCAAAAAATAAATCCGGGGTCCGACCTCCGGAGGCATGCAATCACAGATTACTATTCAGCACGGCACCTACAAAAAGACGATACATAGCACAATCCATATGCATGATCTACGTCGAACCCCGATGAAAACATATGCCATCATATATTCACATGATATTTTCATGAATTCATGCATGAAACATACACCAAAGCGTGCTCTGATACCAATTGTTGGAATTGGATCCGCTTATCAGAGTCGCAGCAGAAGCAAAAGATAGATCCGAAGATCATACGGTGTATGTTTCATTACAATTAATTCTACAAAATAATTTACATGCAAATCTATGATCTTAGCATATGTGCGGACACCCAAGAGGCATACTACGATCTACGGAAGACATGTATGCATCTAGTTTGGTGTTTAGAATCATCATACCTTTTGGATCTATGATCCGGAGAGAATGGAACGATGAAGAACCGCACTTGAATCGCAAGGAAAGCTGTCGGATAGCACCATGTCCTTTGTAAATTGAGGAATCCTCGAAGTCCCGTCTCTGAGTGCAAGGACTACGAGCCGACGGAGGAATTCATTGCGAAGACGACGGCATGCCGGTAGATCTCCTCCTTCTCTTTCTCTCTTCTTCCTTCTCCTTCCTTCCTACTTCTTCCTTCTTCTTCCTCTTTCTTCCTTGGCCGAAACCTCAGAGAGGGAGAGAGGGGAGGGAGTTCGGGTATTAGGAGAGGGGGAGAGCTTGGGCCGGCCCCTCCCTCTCTTTACTTCTTATAGGGCCGGTCTCCTAGTGCTCCAAGCAAGCTAGGGCCGGCCCCTAGTAGATAGGGATGAGAGGGGGCGGATTTTAGGGTTTCCAAGTGTCTATCGTGAAGCCTGGACGAAAACGCCCTTCACGAAAAGTAAAAAACTAAAAGAGAGACTGAGTGAGGTGTGCTACTCAGAATCGAGTTCCATCAGCGCCTATGAGCTCCTGGAATTATTCCGCTCATTCTAAGATCCATATTCAATATGTTCTGAGCCATATTTCAGTATTTACCAAAATACCCCTTCGGCTCCGAACATATGTGAATTAGGTTCTTAGGCTCCGGGCTTGCGCTCTATCGTGCTACTTTGCATCCAATGTATCCAACCAGGTCAGGAAACAATTTCTATACGCAACGACAGGGTGGAACCTTCAGGGTTCGGGATCTCTAGCTCCAACCGGATCCCTGATTAACTGTTCCGGTGACACACCGAAAGTTCCGTTAATCAGCCCTAATCCGATTAACCCGTGTAGCCAGCCAGAGTGCGATGCGAGTTGAACTCTAGTGATCCTAAACTTATGTTACTCCCTCGTAACCCTATTCTTTACTATATTCCGATAATCCTTAGTCCCTCATATTACTGGTGCCATGATACGACTCGGGCGGTGGGGAGCACCGTCAGATCCCGATCGATCATCTGACTAGGAATTGATGACTTGTCATCTATAACACCACACACCTTCCGGTGCTATGCCTAGCATCCGAAACATCATTAGTCATACTGACAACCACCAGGCCTAGGTTAACTGTGTGGACAGATTGACTCATCAAAACGTACCCATCCAACACTGGACGTCGGATAACCTGAAGGGATTACATGTCACTCAAGTGCCAGCCGGGTAACCCAACGTACCGTGGTATTGGACTATGGAAGTTCTATACATGTTGGCACATCAAAGCACTATACAACTGGTTGGCCCAGTGTACATGGTCCCTCAGGGTTAATGACAGATTATCTACAGTAGTAAGACGGTTTATGCACCAGTGTCTGAATCACTGAACTGTGCACCATCTTGGTTCCTATTCAACACGATCATCGTGCTTGGTCAGGTGAATGGGAATCCCATGTTCCAGTGGTGGAGACTTCACCACATCCTCAACCTGCCAACAGCTTGTTCTCGGTGAAGCAACCGGCATTACCTAAGCTGTGAACTAGTTCTAGGTCTACACATAACTTGTCCATTGGGTCTCCCAAGCATGGATCCACCATGCACCTCAGTGGCCTACTGTGTTCCCTAGGGTCCTTTATTATATGTATATTAACATATACTATAGTAGTATTCTAATTAAAGTAATAACCAAAGGCATCTTTATTAATGTTAATACAGAAAATCCACGCTCAGGACACACGAGCTACAACAATAGATGTACCCTCTATGATGCAGTCGGGGTTTCAACTAGAGTGGGCCCCCATGTACAGGCTAAAATAAATAGGGACGAGTTCTTTTATCCCTTGGATTTCTCTCATATCTACTATATGAATACGGATCCCATAATAGTGGGAACCCTCCTAGCTATGGGGCTTTATATTTTGACTATATATATATATATACGAGTATTTAAGTTACCCATTTGACATATTGATGTACCCCCCGTGATGTAGTCGGGGGGGTACACTTAGACTATTTTCGTAATCAGTTACATAAATAAAGATCCCATAATAGTGGGACCCTATATAGCATTGGGTCAATTTATGTTTTAGCCACTCATATGCTGGGTAAAGTTACCCCTTTGACACATATATGTACCCCCTATGATTTAATTTGGGGTTATATTTAGACTCCTATAATAATTTACTATAAGAATAAAAATCCCACAATAATAGGATCCCTCCTAACTATGAAACTCTTTATATTTTGGCAACACACATACGGGTGTTAAAGTTACACTTTTGATATGTAGACTTACCCCCCATGATGTAGCCTGGGTAGTATACTTGGACTCATTTAATAATTTGCAACACAAATAAGGATTCCATAATAGTGGGACCCTTCCTCGCTACGGAACACTTTATATTTTGACCTGATACTTGGGGGTATTAAAGTCACCCCTTTGAAACATAGATGCACCCCCTAATAATTTAGTTGGGAGGGGGTATATATGGACTCCTCTTATAATTTGGTACACGAATAAAGATCCCACAATAGTGGGACCTTTCATAACTATGAGACTTCTTATATTTTGGCCATACATATGTGGGTGTTAGAGTCACCCTATTGACACATAGATATACCCCCTATGATATAGTCTGTATGGGGCAGGTACATTTGGACTCCCTTTATAATCTGCTATATTAATAAAGATCCCAAAATAGTGAGACCCCTCATAACTATGAGACTTTTTATATCTTGTCCACACATATACGTGTGTTAAAATCACACCTTTGAAATAGAGATGTACCCTTATGATGGAATCGGGGGGGGGGAGGGGGGGGGGGTACACTTGGACTTCTTTTATTATCTGCTATATAAAGAAGGATCCTACAATAATGGGACCCCTCATAGCAATGAGATTTTATATTTTGACTATACATATGCGGCTGTTAAAGTCTCCCCTTTGATGCATAAATATGCCCCCAATAATACAGTCAGGGAACGTAGGTAAATTTGGATCATCTCTAAATCTACTATATGAATAAGGATCCTACAATAGTAGGACCCCTTCAAGCTAAGGGACTTTATATTTTGGTCACACATGCGGGTATAAAAGTCACTCCTTTGACACATAGATGTACCCCCCCATGATGTAGTCGGGGTGGATATACTTGGACTTCTCTCATAATTTTCTATATAAATAAGGATCCTACAATAATAGAACCCTTCATAGCTATGAGACTTTTTATATTTTGGCCACACACATACGTGCGTTAAAGTCAGCCCTTTGATATATAGTTATACCCCCCATGATAAAGTCAAGGGGTGGAACTTCTCTTATAATATGTTACATAATAAATATTCCATAATAGCGGGTGTAACATCCGCCCCAAACATAAAAATATTATCCACTTTAGCTATGTCCGCACAAGGACTTTCCAGGAGGTCATCTAACCTAATAATACTCTTGCCCATGCACGCTTAACTATTAAGTTCTTATGGGATTCGTAGCGGCGAACGATTTTAAAACACGTGTACTATTTTTAGATAGAGAATTATATAAGTAGCTTATGATTTTTTTTCTCTCCTGGCAATGTGGGGGTAACTCGTGGCCTTGAATACCTCATATCACATTATCTCATCCATCTTGGCATCATAGCCTTTGCAGTCTTGGCTATTGGCAATTGGCTTGGATCTTGATCGTTACAGTGGGACCCCTCCGAGTTATGACTCTTTATATTTGGGTCACACATAACGACTATTATAGTCTGTCCTTTGACACAGAGATATACCCCCCCCATAATAAAGTTAGGGAAAGGGGTACACCTGGGACTTCTTTTATAATTTGCTACATGAATAGGATCCTACAATAGTGGAACCCTTACTAATTATAAGACTTTTTATATTTTGCCACACACATACGGGTGTTAAAGTAACCATTTGACACATAGATTTACCCCTCATAATATAGTTGGGGAGGGGTATATACTAGGATTTCTCTCATAATCTACTACATGAACCCCTTCTAGCTTTGGGACTTTATATTTTGGTCACACATACGGGTGTTAAAGTTAACCCTTTGACACATAGATGTACTCCCCTTGATGTAATCGGGGGAAGGGGGTACCCTTGGACTCCTCTTATAATTAGTTATATGAATAAGGATCCTATAAAAGTGGAATCCCTCCTAGCTATGAGTTGTGGGATCTCTTATAGCTATGAGAGAATTTATATTTTGGCCATACATATTCGGATGTTAAAGTCACCCATTTGACACATAGATTTACCCCCCCATAATATAGTCGGGGGTGGGTATAATTTGACAATTTTACATTCTGCTATAAAATAAGGATCCCAAAATAGTGGGATCCCTCCAAGATATGACTCTTTATTTTTTGCCATTCATATAGGGTGTTAAAGTTATCCCTTTGACACATAAATATACCCTTCATGCTATAGTTGAAGGGGGGTATACTAGGACTTCTTATAATCTTCTACATGAATAAGGATCCCATATTAGTTGGACCCCTATTAGCTATATGACTCTTTATATTTTGGCCACACATTAAAGTTGCCCCTTTGATATATAGATGAACCCCCACATAATATAGTCGAGGGTGGAGTTTTCCGTTGGAATCCTTATAATCTTCTACATAAAAAAGGATCCATAATAGTAGGACCCCTTCTAATGATAGGACTCTTTATTTTTTTGGCATACATATGCGGGAGTTAAAGACACCCCTTTGACACATAGATGTACCCCCCATGATGTAGACTCATTTCATAATCTGCTATATGAATAAGGATACCCCAAAAGTAGGACCCCTCCTATCTATGTGATTCTTTTTATTTGAATAAGGATCCCATAATAGTTTGATCCCTCTTAACTATAAGACTCTTTATAATTTGGCTACACACATGCGGGTGTTAAAGTCACCCCATTGATACCTAAATATACCCCCATGATATGATCGAAGGGGGTATACTTGGACCTTGCATAATTGGCTACATGAATAAGGATCCCATAATAATGGGACCCCTCATAGCTGTAGGACTTGTTATATTTTACATACAAATACGGAAGCTAAAGTAACCTTTTTAACACATAGATATACCCCCCCATGATATAGTCGGGAGGGGGGAGTACAATTCAACTACTTTTATTATCTACTACATATATAAGGATCTTATAATAGTGGGATCCCTCATTGCTAAGGGACTCATTATATTTTGGTCACATAAATAAATATATAAAATCACAATTTGATATATAGATATACCCCTACGATGTAGTCGGGGTATCAACTAGATTTGCTCCCGTATACTTACTAAGATAAGTAGAGATGAGTCCTTGTATCATTTAGACTCCTCTCATAATCTGCTATATAAATAAGGATCACACAATAATAAGACCCCTCCTAAATATATGACTCTTTATATATTTGCCTTACAAACATAGGTATTAAATTTACCTGTTTGACACTAGATGTACCCCCAATGAGGTAGTCGAGGTATCAACTAGAGTGGGCTCCTATGTGTACGCAAATATAAGCTAGTGGGGATGAGTCTTTGTATTACGTGTACTCCTCTCATAATTTGCTATATGAATTAGGATCCCACAATAGTGGTATCTCTTATAGCTATAAGACTCCTTATATTTGTGCCACACATAAATCGATGTTAATGTCACCCCTTTGACACATAAATGTACCCCCATGATATAGTCGGGGTCTCAACTAGAATAGGCCCTATGTGTAGGCAAAAATAAATGGGTATGAGTTTTTTTATCACTTGGACTCCTCTCATGATCTACTATATGAATAAGGATCCAATAATAGTAGGAACCCTCATATCTGTTGGATTTTATATTTTGGCTATATACATACGGGTGTTAAAGTTATCCCGTTAACATATTGATGCACCCCCCATGATGCAGTCGAGGAGGGGTGCATTTGGACTCCTATCGTAATTTATTACATGAATAAAGATCTCATAATAGTGGGACCCTTTTTAGCTATAGGACTATTTATATTTTGGCCACTCATATACGAGTATTGAAGTCACCCATTTGACACATAGATATATCCCCTATGATTTAGTTTGGGAAGGGGTTATATTTATACTCCTATTATAATCTACTATATCAATAAGGATCTCACAATAGTGGCATCCCTCCTAGCTATTGAATACTTTATATTTTGGCAATACACAAGTAGGTATTAATGTCACCCTTTTGATCTATAGATGTACCCTCCCGGATGTAGTCCGGGGGGGTAATAATATGCTACACGGATAATGATCTATAATAATGGGACCCTTTCTTGCTATGGAACTTTTTATATTTAGGCCTCACACATAGGTATTAAAGTCACCCCTTTGATGTATAAATGTACCCCCAATGATGTAGTTGGAAGGGGGGTACACTTGGACTCCTTTTATAAGTTACTACACAAATAAGAATCCCACAATAGTTGGACATTTGCTAACTATGAGACTCTTTATATTTAGGCCATACACATATGCGTGGTAGAGTCACCCCATTGACACATAGATGCACCCCCTATATGTAATCAGGGGTATACATTTGGACTCTATATCTTGGCTACACACATACATGTGTTAAAGTCATACTTTTGGCATAGAGATATATCCCACCATGATATAGTTGGAGGGGGTACACTTAGACTCCTCTTATAATTTGCAACATGAAGAAGGATCCCACAATATTGGGACACCTCCTAGCTATGATATATTTTTGTTATATATATGCGGGTATTAAAGTCACCCATTTGGCACATAATTGGGGTACATCTATGCGTCATAATTATGATTTTAACACCTATATTTCCGTGGCAAATAGATAAAGAGTCCTATACTTAGGAGGTGTCCCACTATTATGGAATCCCTATTCATGTAACATATTATAAAAAAAAGTCCAAGTGATACAATGATTTATCCCCACTTATATTAGCCAGTACATGGGGACCCAATCCAGTTGATACCCCGACTATATCTATGTGCCATTTTGTAACATCCGCCCCAAACACACAAGATATTGTGTGTTTGGCACATAGATATAGTCGGGGTATTGTGTGTTTGGTGCAGTGACTTGACTTTCTAATTGGCAGTGTTAGTGAGGATGTTCGCGCTTGTTATAGTTAACTTTTCATTGCTGTAATGTTCTTGTTTTGGTAGTAGAGATGAGTGGACTCGTATATATGGTTTTTATAGTTGAATTTTCGGGACGATTTTTTTTTTAAGGTGTGTAGGTTGTAACACCTGTGGTGTTAGATTTGAGAATAATGGAAATCCTCCATGGCTAGTTTCGTCTTTTTGCAGCCAGACTTTTTCTTTGGGCTTTTTCCCAATAAATGGATCGTAAACCTATGAGATGTTTTACGTTCACATTCTCCGTAACTTCGAGCATGTCACGATGGTACGTTCCGTGCAACGATCATGTGTATGCGCAACCAGTTTCGGCAGCCCGGCAGGTAAACCCTAGAAAAGTGATAATTGGTCGATAGTTGTAGCCGTTTTGTTTTCCACAAGAGATCAGGTGATCGGATCGTAACGAAACAAGATACGTTAGATGAGGCTCTGAGATAGCTTTCCAATGAGCCTAAGTTAGGGTCGATTCGACACCCGGGTGAATAGTTATTGCTATTTTGAGTTTTGGAGTCTTTCCTTCTTTTTGGGAGATCTAGAAGTCAAAAAATTATGTACCAAGCGCTAACGCGTTTGCGTTGACGAGACCTTTCCAACGAAATCCTCTCGGGCCCTATTCTGACTTTCGATTTGATAGTTATAAGAAATTATTCTTTTCAGCCCGGTTGATGGATGAATCGCACCCGGATTCCAACCGAGCCCGGTTCAGGGCTCGGGACCGAGCCCGGCCAGCCCTAGAGCCTACCTCCCGGTCTCCTAGCATAATTTAGGCTCTCTAGACCTCCCTCCCCAGTGATTTAGAATTCGAAATTCGGATCGTAATTATCGGGTAAGATTTCGGGATGACAAATCCATATCTTTTAGCCCTTATCCCTATCTTTCATATCCTTATCCCCTCCCCCTTAGTAGGAGGTCTTAACCAACCCCTATCCCAACAGCCCCCTTTATATATGAACCGAGAGAGAGGGAGAGAAATAGAGAGAGAACGGGAGAGAGAGAAGGACGTAGTAGAGAGAGAGAGAGAGAGAGAGAGAGAGAGAGAGAGAGAGAGAAGGAGAGAACGGGAGAAGAAGAGAGAGAACGTGAGAGTCAGAGAGAGGGAAGGAGAAGAGATCGAGGAGCCGACCCGCCCTCGCCGGAGCCCGGCGAGCACGCCGAGACCCGCAGGTCAGCCCCTTCTCACCCTCCCATCCTCCTCCGTGACCCAACCCCGTGACCCGGCCCCTTCCTCCTCCCTTGCCGCGGCCCGCACGGGCACACACCTCCGCCGCACTTGAGCCCCTCCCGACGATCGCCGGCGCACCACCGGCCGCCAACCCCTCGTGAAGCCCCCCTCCGGCCAAGCTTCGGGCTCCGACGACCACTCCGGCCGCCTCCCCCCGCGCCTCCTCCGTGGGGGTGGTGCGGGAGAGGCCGGCCGAGCGCTCGCCGGCGCTCCAGGCCGCCCCTCCCGTCGGCCGCCGACGCGCAGGAACCAGCACCGCTGGTTCGGTCTCGTGGAGAAGAAGGAAAGGGGGGGGTAGTTCAGTAATTTCCAGGTTATAATTAAACCCAGACCCGACCTCTTTAGCCCTGAACCCGACCCGACCTGCAGACTTGACCCGAGCCAAACAGTGAACCGGTCTGGTTCACCTTAACCAGACCCGTGAACCAGTGAATTTTGGTTCGACTGCCATTTCTCCGTCCGAACTCGGAATTGGATGAAACCAGCGCCATTTCGACCGGCTCGGAAAATACTACCTGTTGGCCATAGTTTATCATAGTAATTGTACTGTTTAATACCCTGTTTTATCCTTGGACCGAATCTTATCGTGGTACCATGGTTTGACCGTCGTTTCATCGTTCGAACTCGGATTCGGACGAAACTAGCGGCATTGTGCTCAGAACGTTGAGCCCTACCTATTAAACCTAGAATATAACCCTAGAACCTCTTCTACCCTAGTGAACCAACCATGCGATCGGTTTCACCGGTTCTACGTGGTTTGACCCGAAACCATTCGACCGAAGTCGGATTCCAGCAAAACTGGAACCATCGGAAAGGGTTCTTCGAGCCCGATTCGATGAGTAGGTTTAGCTTCTGTTTACTTGTTTGGCCTAGTATTGTTTAGGTTCGAGTTCTTCAGTCGCACGGATTTGCGTGCTGTCGACTCAATGTTGGTCCCCTATCGAGGGTGCCCGATTATCCTTGGCATAGAACCCTCGTCATAGATTCTTCTATTTTAATTGATAGAGTTGTGATATAGAGCTGTGCATGTTATCAGACTGTGATTGTGGTGATCCAACGGAGGCGGATCAGAGACAACAAGCTGGAGTCGTGTGCGATCGACAGCCAGGTGACATCTACTACCCTTGCGTGGTAACCCTAGTAAAGGGATTTTGGGAGAGAGTGCTTTTTAATATTTAATTATGATGCTGGGTTGTGAGTGGGTGCGAATCCTGGTGTAATCCATCGAAAATGATTTAAACACTGTTTAGTTCATTCAATGCAATGTGTTTTGTTAATCTACCTGGTTAGAGGGTAGAGACCCCGTGCGCGCAAGGGTCGTGAACCACCTTGCGCGTACAGCCGAAGTTAAGTAGGTTAGGGGTCACGGGCAAGGGTTGTGGTAAAGCCAATTGGAGGTGCCCTCGAGTAGGGATTGGCCTAGCAACCCTGTCCCGGGGAGTTGAAGTCCCCATAGTAAAGCAAGTTGGGCGGTAGAGCTCCACCGTGAAAGACGGGAAACCCCTTATGATCATCTGGGTGACTAGTGCATGGTGTTGGTGGATGCACGGCGAGAGAGTTGGCCCTCTATATCGAAATAAAAGGCCCTATAGTAATGCCCGACCGGGGGCAGGATGAACAAAATATCCGGGGTTCACATTTTGATAGAGTGTGTTTTATCTGTATATGAATTTAGAATTGTGTGACTGTTTATATGAGGACTTCGTGACTTTATATGAACGTATTATTTAATTTGTTCTTTAATGCTGTAGAACATTGAATGGACTTCATGTTAGATAACCTAGGGACAGTAGGAATTGCATGTGAATATAAACTACTGATAGGTTTAGGTTTCATTATGCAAACTTAGATTCTAATAGAACTGATAGATCTTATCTTAATTTATTACGATTGGTCGTCTCATATTATTATAGACTATTAGGATGTCACTAGCCATTAATTTGGCTAATCTCCCAATTTTCTATTGGGGGCTACTCTTTCCCACGAGTAGGCTCAGTTGCAGGTCCGGAGGCTCAGGAGTAGCAGTAGGAGTACGTCCAGAAGCGGAGTTAGAGTTGCAGTGTCACCTTTCTGCTTAGTATGTCAATCTTGTAGTCTTTTCTCTTCAGACATTGTAATTGTATTGGAATAAGAGTTTTCATTAGTTAGTTAGTATTCTATGGTTGTAGTTGCAATGGTTCCAGCTGAATTCTTTTGGGTAGGCCTCTCCTCAAGGCCCCAAGCCTAGGATAGATCATGATGAAAATATAAGTACATATAAATGACTAAATTGATTAACCTTGTAGATAGGAACCCTAGACTGGTGCACCTGAGTGTTAAGGCGTGGATGAGACCACTTGGCTAGCCGTAGGAGGCTTGAGCCTCGTGCTCCCTCAGATAGACTCCTGTCAGTATGTAGTGGTACCGACAGGTTACTCATACTGAGAGGATATAACTTTTGAAGGTTGAGCTTGACTAGATAATATCTTCTCTCTGTTGATAAATTCTCTTTCTTTCCTTTTTAATAAAAATGTTTTTTGAAAAATCAAATTTAAAAGATTCTCCTCTTGTTACTCCCTCCTTCTTATTTTTCATATTAGAGACGCGTTTTAAAACCGTGCGCCGCTACGGAATTCGTAAGAACTCCGTAGTTAAGCGTGCTCGGGCAAGAGTAGTACTAGGATGGGTGACCACCCTGGGAAGTTCTCGTGCGGGCACGGGCAAAGCGGACAATATCTTGTGTGTTTGGGGTGGATGTTACAAAATGGTATCAGAGCCGGTTCTCCTCGCTATGGGGGGGTCTAACCCTACACGAGGACGTGTAGCCCTAAGGGGGGTGGATTGTGACGACCAAGATCCAATAGGCCAATAGCCAAGAGCCAAGACTCCTGAGGCGGGAATGCCAAGATGGATGAGGTGAGGTGAGGTGAGGTGAGGTGTACAAGACCATGAGTTAGCCCCACATCGCCTGGAGAGAAGGAGATCCTGAGCTACTTATATAATTTCCCCTCCCAAACATAGAAGACGCGTTTTAAAACTGTGCGCCGCTACGGAATTCGTAAGAACTCCGTAGTTAAGCGTGCTCGGGCAAGAGTAGTACTAGGATGGGTGACCACCCTGGGAAGTTCTCGTGCGGGCACGAGCAAAGCGGACAATATCTTGTGTGTTTGGGGCGGATGTTACAAAATGACACATAGATATAGTCGGGGTATCAACTGGATTGGGTCCCCATGTACTGGCTAATATAAGTGGGGATAAATCATTGTATCACTTGGACTTTTTTTTATAATATGTTACATGAATAGGGATTCCATAATAGTGGGACACCTCCTAAGTATAGGACTCTTTATCTATTTGCCACAGAAATATAGGTGTTAAAATCATAATTATGACGCATAGATGTACCCCAATTATATAGTCAGGGTATCAACTAGAGTGGCTTCCATGCGCATGAAAATATAAGTGAGGATGAGTCCTAGTATTAGTTGTAATTATGTCATAATCTACTACATAAATAAGAATCCTACAATAGTGGGACCCTTCCTAGCTATGAGATTCTTTATATTTGTGCTACATTATGCCAGTGTTACAGTCTCCCCTTTGATACATAGATGTACCCCCCATGATATAGTCGAGGTTTCAATTAGAGTGGCCCCCCATATACATGCTAAAATAAGTCAGGACGAGTTCTTTTTTCACTTGGATTTCTCTTATAATCTACTAAATAAATGCATATCCCATAATAGTGGGAACCCTCTGATATGCTCCAACCGTATAATAGATTTTTGTATATCCCGGTAATAGTGACAGGTCAATTATATGAAAGAGTTAATATCAGATCGTTTTCACAAAGATAGTAAAGTAACGCTCTTTATAAAAAATTTATGATGGAATAGATAAAAGAGATGAAATAGAATTAAATTAACTAAATTTAAGCTAATATAGAGATGAGGAATAAACTTTTGGTTAAATACTAGGGTCACAGAGTTGCCTCTAGCGATGTAAAAATATTTCTCTAAAATGATGTCACATAATTTGAGTGTGGAGTCATAGGGATCCAGATGGTATATTTTATCACGACGTTCCTAATCCAAGGATAACGTTAATAATAAAGCATAATTTTTTTATATTATTACTAACATCCCTAATCCAAGGGCAATATAAATAATAAATTCTATTTTATTTATCCCAATCCAAGGATATGAATGATAATAAGATTGGAAGTATTGAATTTATATTATTCTTATTAAATTATTTAATGTTGCTAAATTAGATGATCTCTTCCAAATTCGGTATTACGACTTTCCACATCGATAATACTACAGAATGATAATCTATACTGCCCTGAGTATAAACCGTCCGAAACAAAGTATGACTAATCCATTTGGATCGCAAACCGTCTCGCTTGAGTATGACCTATCCAAGGTTACGACATAGAATTCTATTAAAATTATACATAATAACCATATAAGAGGGCTTTCCACACAACCTATATGATGGGTCTAATACTCTAACCATATCACAATCACGGATATAATGAGAATACTAGTAATCAATGTTAAGTAGAAGAAAACTCAAATCATGCATTAGTCGGGAAAGAATAGTGATTCTTGTCATTGAGAAAGTTAGACAAATATATCGCCAAGGTATCCCAAGAACCCTAGAATAATTTAGAACACCATACTCTTATTGGAAACAATAATAAGTATGATAGATCATACCAATGGTTGCCGGAGTTACTAGGGATACACAAGTTCTTCCCAATCCAACCCTTAAGCAATGGTATCTTCTTCCTCTAAAAAGTTCATCCCTGGTTACTTTAGATTTGGGGTTCTTTATAGGCCTGAGAGGTGATGGTTCAAAATCCTTCACGTCCCCTCGTCAAAGTATGCAATATTTAGAATTCTACCTAAGCGGTTATTATAATCGCTCGGGAGGTTTGGCAGTTATATAAGCATTAGTTGTTCAGTCCGTGCACTCTGCCTCATCGAATGATTGCAGTATTTCGAATATCCACCCAGGCGGAATTTGCAATATGCCCAGGTAGAATTCCGCCAAAGCAGAATTTGCAATATGCCCGAGCGAAATATTGGTTATATTGGATCTTGTATTTTGGTATAGTCATCTTCGGTTCTAGACAAACTTAGAATCATTTTGTGTTATTTTGCTTTCTTTATCCTTCGCTTTTAGCTTTCTAAATATATATATATATATATATATATATATATATATATATATGATTAACTCTTATGCATTAAGATCAACATATTTTAGTGTTGATTACACCCCCATACTTGAGTCATACTTGTCCCCAAGCATATTTTGACTTGTGATAACATAATTTAAAATATTTATGTGTTGTGAAACTATATTGCAGAAAGAATATAACATAGTCGTAAATGTTGTATGCGTACGAAATATTTTGAATTTGTATGATCTATAAGTTAAGTGTTTTTCTCATGAATATAAATATAATAATCAACTGAAACTCAGTACTAAGTGTCATACCGTACTATCTTAGGTATTGATGATGATATTAAATACTATCAAAATATTTTATTCATCTAGGAAGTTAGATATGTCAGTCATTTAATAATTACTCTATTGCTATGTAGGACTTTCGGTCAACATATCCGGTCTAGTTGGTTATGGTGTGTTAGGCTTTGAGATGCCCCTAAGAACCTAACTTCGATTTTTGAGTTTCTTCTAAAATTTAACAATATCTGATAGGAAGCTACAATTATCAATTACTTTAGATTCTCCATTTTGCCATATATGACTTTCGGTCAATACATCCTGACCAATTGGTCATGGTGCATTAAGCTTTAAGATTCTCTTACGAATCTTACTCCCAAACTTTTTTGGTTCATCTAATGGTTAATAAAATAGGACCTCCCTATTGAGCCTTTAGACATCTTTCTTTTCTCTTTTATCTTTTTTTTATAATTATTTTGATAACTACTTTTTTATGCTTGATCATTACCAAGAAAGACGATATGCTATACGACTAATACTATACGTCAAATATCATCATAAAATAAAGTTCAAAAAAATTTTCTTATTCTTTTAAATCATTGTATTTTTTTAAAAGAAATAAAAAATTACCATATTATATTTACAAATTAGAAATGTTATTTACTACAATGATAACCCCTCCATACTTGAACGACATTATCCTTAATGGCATATAGTATAAGGTGGGTAATGAATGCTATTGATGATGTTTTGCATTTAAAAGAAGTTAGACGTTAGAGTTATGATCATCTGATTTATCAATTCGATTGCTTTTGATTTTATGCTCCCCCCACTTAGGCGATTAGTATTCTGAATTGATAGTGCTTGAAGAGATTTGCAAGAGATAAACTTGTTAGATAAAAGATACAATTCTACTCATACTTATCTTAGAAATATAAAATATAGTGGGAGAATTACATAAAATTATAATATTGCATGCTAATACAAAGCAAAATAGTACAATAGATCATGACTGGCAAGTTGGATGCTCACGAGCTACAAGATATGCATTGTAAGTGATATAGATATTATTTCGATCTTCTTCGCCTCTTATAGTATACCCCGTATGTATAAGGTCAGTAAGATCAATAATTGATTATCGATCTGATCGATATGGGCAATGTAATTTGCAAAGATGACTTCATGCTCCTCGTTAGACTTAATCAATACAATAAAAAAAAATCAAAATATAAAATAATTACTAAAATATATTGAATAGAAATCACACAAATTTATTCAAATCAAACAACTACTTGAATTTATTGAATAGAAAACCTATGGATTTATTCAACTCAAGCAACTCAAATTTATTGAATAAAAAACATACAAAGCAAACAACTATGTGAATTTATTAAAAATAAATATTTATTCATCAAACAAGACATTATCGACGCAGCAAGCGAAGGTGCTTGAACTCATCAAGGATGATTTCACATTGCTTGATATTTTAAGTGGTTGTAAGCATAAAGAGCGATGGGGTATCCATGATCAATAGCCATTATTAGAGTCTATTCTTGCATATTTCGATGATGATGCTTTCCCGCCAAATCATAACTACTTTCTTCTCTATGATTCGTTCTTGGGAGAAAAAAATTGGCGGATGCAATATTATTATCAGATCCACTGTGATCATGTCTCAGGATCAGGAGTTGTTGGTGGAGACCAAGCAGATACAATCATACTACACCATAATTATCTCCCGGGTTCCATACAAAAGATATGTTAACTGATAGTGAAGAAAGTGGCCCAAACTGTGGTTATCACCCTGCACTGTTTAACATTAAATTTTTTATCAACTTGATTTCTTTATTAGATTGTTCATCTTTTATGTTTTTTCTAAAAAGTTGCTCCTAGTATGATTTAGTTATTAAAATAGTCTTAACTGTAGGAGTTATCTCTTTGAGGATCTCATCAATAATATTGATCTGAAATGCATCTTCTTCTCTATCAGAATCCATAGATGATCGAAAAACATCAAGATGAACTTTTATATTTACAAATAAAATATCCATTGCTCCAGTTCTACAATTGATACATACATTAGCTGTGACAAAAAATGATGTCCAAGACTAACTGATATTTGTAATTGATCTTCACATGTAGGCTCCATATCTAGTACTAAGAAATCATCGAAAAAATATAATTTATTGACTTATACCAAAACATCTTCTATTATTTCTCATGGTACTTTGACAGAACAGATCAGCTAGGTGCAATATAGCTAATATTGGTTGGAGTTCTTTTAACCCTTATTTTTTGTAGACCTTATATGGTAAGATATTAATACTTACCCCCAAATCAAGTAAAGCTGGATTGACAGTACATTCTCCAATAGTGTATGGAATCGTAGGGGTCCCTGGGTCTTTTAGTTTCTAAAGAGTATGTCCCATGAGGATAGAACTAATATTCTCTGATAGAAGTACTTTGTCAGTCATATATGGATTTATCTTCCTCTTTTTTGAACAAAGATCCTTAAATTTTTTTGTATAAGTAGGTGCTTATTAATAATATAAAGTAGTGGAATATTAATTTTTATTTACTTAAAAATTTTCACTACTTTCAATGTTGTTTCTTTCCTTAAATATATCATCGCACTGGAGGAATATATCATCGTATGTTTTGGAAATGACACTAGAGGAATATATCATCGCATGTCTTCATCCATTGGTATAGAGTGAGCATTGGTTTTCTTGCTCATATTCTTGCTGTAAACTTTTTTTGGAAGTTTGATTGCTGTTTAATCTTCTTGAGTGTCAACTATGTTCTTGGTTTGCCTTCCCAACTGTAATGTGATTGATTACACTGTATTTGGTGGGATTGTTTTTTGTACCTCATATTGAAATAATTTCTTTGGGTTAGTTATCGGTTGACTTGGTAACTTCACTTTTTCCCTTCGGTTGAGGATTGCTGTTATTTGTCTCAACTGTGGTTTGATTTTTAAAATTGATTGTCCTTGTATATGAAGTGCTTAGTCATACTGCTCCAATTTGTTCATTATTCCTATAAAACTTTCTTCAAATGCTTATAAGAACTAAGGAGGTTGGTGTTCTTAAGGAGGATAACTTGATGGATTTTATCCTTGTGGTCGGCATCCTAGTTGATATTGATTTTGGTAAGGTTGTCTTTGAGGATACTGATTTGTGGGATTTGGCTGTTCCCACGAGATATTTAGATGAGTCTTCTATGAAGGATTATAAGAATTTTCATATTCTTTCATAGGTCTTCCTAAAGGATGAATTGGTGCAGCTTCTTCTTGTCCATTTTGAAATTGAGGCTTCACAATTAGATCCTAAATAAAGGCAATCGATGATTGATTATTGTAGATTAGGAGTTCCATTTATTTTCCAAGCATGTCCACCATTAAGAAAAAATTATCAATAAACTTCAGTTTGTATAAACCCTCCATTTTGATAACATCACTAGTGATTGATAATTTTTTTTCTGGCAAATGAAGCATGGTGCATAGATTTATCACTAAGATTCTCGTAAAGAGTCCATGCTTTTGTTTCAATTTTAAACATAAATATTTCTGTACATGCCACATCGATAGTATGTCAATATGTATCTGTAAGTCCATTATAGAAATATTGGATCAACTGCTACGTTGGAATTGCATGATGAGGGCATCATCGAAGTATTTTACTAAAATGCTCCCAAGTTTCATAAAATTGCTCTCCTTCTTGTTGAGCAAATGTAGTGATCAACTTTCAGCATTTTGTCGTTTTTCCAATAGGAAATATTTTTGTAAGGAATTGCTACTGAAGTTATTCCCATGTGTTATAGAATCTCTCTCTAAAGTTTATAGCCAGTGCTTGGCCTTATCCTTTAAAGAGAAAGAAAAGAGATAAAGATGAATTCCTTCTTTATCTAGTGTCTGAATGCGAAAGGTGGTGCAGATTTTAAGAAATTTATCTAAATATTTATATGAATTTTTGTTGCTTAGGCCATAGAAGGTTGATAGCATAATAATGATGTTTGGCCTAATTTCATAATTTCTTTCCATTGCTTCAGGCAATTGGATGCATGACAGGTTTATGTAGGTAGTCGGTACAAAATACGTCTTCATATTCTGTGGTTCTTCTGCCATTATTTTTTACTTTATTTGTGCTCTTTGTTGGTGGAAAGTGCGTTCAATCTTAAGGTCGAGTTCAACGATTTCTGGATTATGCGATCTTCTATCCAACATACACTAGTCTTGAATTTCTATAAAAAGTACCATAAAATCTTTAATTAAAATTTATAAGGACAAAATAGACTTATGACAGAATTTGAGAAAATTTTATTCTAAAATATTTTAAACAAGTTACTAAGTGACTGTCCCTAGCAACGTCGCCAAATTTTGATACGCTCCAATCGTGTAATAGGTTTTCGTATATCCCGGTATTAGTGATGGGTCATTTGTAGTAAAGAGTTAATACTGGATCGATCCCACAGAGACAGTAAAGTAACATTCTTTATAACAAATTTAGGATGGAATGGATAAAAGAGATGAAATAGAGAATAAATTAACTAAATTTAAACTAATCTAAAGATAAGAAATAAACTTTTGGTTAAAGACTATAATCACATAATTGCATCTAGTGATGTAAAAATCTCTCTCTAAAAATGACAAGCCATATAATTTGAGTATAGAATCATAGGATCCAGATGGTATATTTTATCACGATGTCCCTAATCCAAGGGTAACATTAATAATAAAGCATATATTTTTTATATTATTACTAACATCCCTAATCCAAGGGTAATATCAATAATAAATTCTATTTTATTTATCCTAATCCAAAAATATGAAAGATAATGATATTGGTAGTATTGAATTCATATTATTCCCATCAAATTATATGATGTGGCTAAATTAGATGATCTCTTCCAAATTCAATATTACCGGACTTTTCATCTCGATAATACCACAAAATAATAATCTATACTGTCCTGAGTATAAACCGTTCAAAATAAAGTACGACTAGTCCATTTGGATTACAAACCGTCTCATTGAGTACGATATATCCAAGGTTACGGTATAGAATTCCTTTAAAACTATGCATGATAATCATATATGAGGGCTTTCTACACAACCTAAATGATAGGTCTAATACTTTAACCATATCACCATCACAGATATAATAAGAATACTAATAATCAACGTTATTTAAAAGAAAACTTAAATCATGCATTAATCAAGAAGGAATAATGATTCTTGTCATTGAGAAAGTTAGACAAATACATCACTAGGGTTTCCTTGGAACCCTAGAATAATTTAGAACACCATACTCTTATTGGAAACAACGATAAGTATGATAGATTACACTAACGCATGTCGGAGTTACTAAGGATACCCAAGTTCTCTTCAGTCTAACCTTTAGACAATAATATCTTCTTCCTCCAAAAAGTTCGTCCCTGATTACAACGGATTTGGGGTCCTTTATAGGCCTAAGAGGTGATGGTTCGAAGTCCCTCGCACCCCCTCATCAAAGCATGTAATCTTTAGTATTATGCCTTAGCGGTGATTGTAACTACTCTGGTAATTTGGTAGTTATGTAAGCATTAGTTGGTTTCATCTGTGCGCTCTATCTCATCAAACGGTTGAAGTATTTTGAATATTTGTCTAGGCAAAATTTGCAATATGCCTAGGCATAATATTGGTTATATTGGATCACATTTGGGTCTAATCCTCTCTGGTTCTATACGAACTTAGAATCATTTGGTGTTTCTTTGCTTGCTTTATCCTCCACTTTTAGTTTGTTTTCTACCCATGTTTTTATTTTCCTGCATAACAAAAATATGCATCAGAGTATATATCGTCTATGATGAAATTGAGCATATATGGTCAACTCTAATGCGTTAAGATCGACATATTTTAGTGTTAATCACCCTTCTAACTATGAGACCTTTTATTTTGGCCATATATATACGGGTGTTAAAGTCACCAATTTGAGATATTAATGCGCTACCCCATGATGTAGTCGGGGGGGGAGGGGCGGGGGGGTGGAGGGGAGTACAATTGGACTTCTCTTATAATCAGTTACATGAATAAGGATCCCATAATAGTAGGACCCTATATAGCTATGGGCCAATTTATATTTTAGCCACTCACATGCGGGTTAAAGTCACACCTTTAACACATAGTTGTACCTCCTATGATGTAGTTTGGGGTTACATTTATACTTCTATAATATATAATCTGCTATAAGAATAAGAATCTCACAATAGTGGGATCTCTCATAGTTATGAAACTCTTTAGATTTTGATAATACACATATGGGTGTTAAAGTTACCCCTTTGACATATAGATGTACCCCCCATGATGTAGTCTGGGGGGGTATACTTGGACTTTTCTAATAATCTGCTACAGGAATAAGGATTCCATAATAGTGAGATCCTTTCTCACTATGGAACTCTTTATATTTTGGCCTGACATATGGGGTATTAAAGTCACCCCTTTGAAACATAGATGTCCCCCCAATAATATAGTCGGGAGGGGGGGTACATATAGACTCTTTTATAATTTGCTGTATGAATAAGGATCCCTCGATAGTAGGATATCTCCTAACTATATGAGACTTTATATTTTGGTATAGATGTTAAAGTCACCCCATTGACACATAAATATACTCTCCTGTGATATAGTCTATATGGGGCAGGTATATTTGGACTCCTCTTTGCTATATTAATAAGGATTCTAAAATAGTGAGACCCCCTCCTAACTATAAGACTTTTTATATCTTGGTTATATGTATGTGGGTGTTAAAGTCACACCTTTAATACAGAGATGTACCCCCCATGATGTAGTGGGGAGAACACTTGGACTTATCTCATTATCTGCTATATAAAGAAGGATCCCATAATAGTGGGACCGATCATAGCAATGAGACTTTCTATTTTAGCCATACACATGCGGGTGTTAAAGTCTCCCATTTGATGCATAAATATGCCCCCCAATGATACAGTCAGGGAACGCGGGTACAATTGGACTCATCTCTTAATCTACTATATAAATAAGGATCTCATAATAGTGCGACTCCTCCAAGATAAGGTACTTTATATTTTGGTCACACATGCAGGTGTTAAAGTGACTCCTTTGACATATAGATGTACCACCCCATGATGTAGCCCGGGTGGATATACTTGGACTCCTCTCATAATTTTCTAATTGAATAAGGATCCTACAATAATAGAATCCCTCCTAGCTATGAGACTTTTTATATTTTGGTTACACATATATGGGTATTATAGTCAGCCATTTGATATATAGTTATATCCCCCTATTATAAAGTTTGGAGAGCTATGCAACATAAACAAACTCATGAGGAATATACAAGGGCTATGATTACGGACTTAGAACTCTTTTTTTATGAACGTGTTCAAGCACTAACAACTCTGAAGGCCTATCATCAACGTGTAGATCATAACAATAAGAATATTCGATCGAAGATTTTCCAGGAGGGAGGGTATAGTAAAGCCCAGTGTCGCTCCCAACTAAAACGGTGTCATTGCCCTTCTAATTGACGGCTTGTGAAAGTGAAGATGAATCTGGTTTCATATGGTTCGTAGCACTAGAATTAATGTACCAGTTGGGGTCTGTGTTGTAAGCAAAATTAAATGCAGCATTACTTTCTTTCTTGGGCGCTGGCTGATGGGTATGATGAAACTGATTGTAGTACTCTAATGTGGTATGGCCATTCTTTGTACATATCTTACATTATTTTAGATGGTCAGATTGGATTTGTGGGACCTGCACTTGAGCATGAGTAGGAGATGGTAGGCCATGACCGTCTTTCCCTCATCCACGTGGATGAGTTGCTCGACCACCACCACGAAGAGCAGATCGTGGTGCATACGACTCGGTTACGGGCTGTGAAGAGACTGACTAGAGAATCTGTAGTAGGATAAATTGTTAAATCCGTATTTCATGGTTGAGAAGGAGACTATATAATTTATCGAATCCTGGTGGGTCTGTTCGTGTGGTAACAGACATCACCAAAGACTCATAATATGCACTGAGCCCTTACTAATGCATAAAGGACCAGGTCAGATTCGGCTACGGGCTGTTGAATGGCCGGTGCCGACGTTCGAGTTGAGATCCAAATTCTTATCGGTAGTTTAGTGGAGTAGGTTAAAGTTGTAGTGCCTTTAGAAGGCATGGAAGCTAGGTTTAGACCAGAATTGGAGCATAAGAAAAGGTGCAGTAGGAATGGCAGAAGAGGTGGAATGGTGAACTAAAGTTACTGGTGTACCATGAGAATCAATATGCAAGGGAATGTGTACCGATGTCACATGAGTTATCTGAATGCAATGGAACATGACTACCTTGAAAGAAATGACTGGATTCAAAGAAAGTTACATCAGCAAAAAGACACTTTTTTTTATGCAAACTAGGGGAATAAGACCTCTACCCACGCTGAGTACGAGAGTATCTAAGAAAGATGCATTTCATAGACCTGGGATTAAGCTTCTCAGTTCTTGGACCAAAAAGATAGATGAACGAAAGACAACCAAAGACAGGAGGTGGTAAAGAAAATTGGAAAATATAAGAAAACAGGGATAGATGGAGCATTTTTAGATTGAGGCTTAGCCCAACTCATAATACAACTGTGACAATGAATTCTCCCTTCTTTTAGCCAGGAGCTAAATCCTGATTGGAAACCCCTATTCCAAAGTACTTTTTTCAAAATCTTTTTCTCACATACGAAGGAGTTGGGCCAAGACCCCACTGGCTGGGTGGGGGGGGGGGGGTACACTTGAACTTCTCTTTTAAGTTGTTACATAAATAAGGATTCCACAATACCGGGTGTAACATTCGCCCCAAACATAAAAAATATTGTCCGCTTTAGCTATGTTCGTATAAGGACTTTTTAGGAGATCACCCATCCTAATAATACTCTCACCCGTGCACGCTTAACTACGAAGTTCTTATGGGATCCATAGCGGCGCATAGTTTTAAAACGTGTCTTCTATTTTTGGGTGGAGAATTATATAAGTAGCTCACTATTTCCTTCTCTCCAAGAGATGTGCGGCTAACTCGTGGCGTTGAATACGTCACCTCACGTCATCCATCCGAGTTATAGGACTCTTTATATTTGGGTCATACATATGCGGGTATTAAAGTTAGTCCTTTGACACATCGATGTAACCCCCCATAATGAAGTTAGGGAGGGCGGCACACTTGAACTCCTTTTATAATTTTTCTATATGAATAGGATCCCACAATAGTGAAACCCTTACTAGCTATGAGTCTTTTTATATTTTGGCCATATACATACGGGTGTTAACGTTACCCCTTTAACACATAGATGTACCCCCCCATGATATAGTAGGGGAAAGGGGGTACACTATGACTTCTCTCATAATCTGCTATATGAACCTCTCCTTGCTTTGGGACCTTATATTTTGGCCACACATATGGGTGTTAAAGTCACCCCGTTGACACATAGATGTACCCCATTGATATAATTGGGGGGAGGGGTATCCTTGGACTTATCCCATAATTAGTTATATGAATAAGGATCCCACAAAAGTAAGATCCCTCTTAGCTATAAGAGACTTTATATTTTAGCTATAAATATTTGGATATTAAAGTCACATCTGTAACATATAGATTTACCCTCCAACCCATAATATAGTCGGGCGTAAGTATTCTTCGACAATCTTATAATTTGCTACATAAATAAGTATCCCAAAATAATAGGATCCCTCCAAGATTTAAGACTCTTTATTTTTTTGTTATTCATATACGGTGTTAAAGTTACCCTTTTGAAACATAGATGTACCCCTCATGCTATAGTCGAAGAGGAGTACACTAAAACTCATCATAATTTTCTACATAAATAAGGATCCCATAATATTAGGACCCCTATTAGCTATGAGACTCTTTATATTTAGGTCACATATTAAAGTCACCCCTTTGCATATAAATGAACCCCCATATGATATAGTCGAGGTTAGAGTTTTTACTAAGAATCCTCATAATCTTCTACATAAAAAAGGATCCCATAATAGTAGGACCCCTCTTAGCGATGTGACTCTTTATATTTTTGCCACATATATATAGGAGTTAAAGTCACCCATTTGACACATAAATATACCCCCCATGATGTAGACTCTTCTCATAATCAGCTATATAAATAAGGATACCATAAAAGTGGGACCCCTTATATCTATGAGACTCTTTATTTTAGCCTTATACATATGGGTATTAAAGTTATCCCTTTTACAAATGGATCTACCCCCTCCCCCCTCCCCGATGTAGTCGGCGGGGTACACTTGGACTCCTTATAATCTGCTATATGAATAAAGATCCCACAATAGTAGAACTCATCTTAGTTATTGGACTCTTTATATTTTAGCTGAATATATAAGGATATTAAAGTCATTTATTTGATACATAGTACACCCCTTTATAATATAGTCGGGGGGGTGGGTGGGTATAATTGGACTCTTCTTATAATCTACTATATGAATAAGGATCCCATACTAGTTAGACCCTTATTACTTTGGGACTTAATTTTTTAGATACATATATATGGGTATTAAAGTCACCCCCTTAACACATAAATATACCCTCATGGTGTAGTCGGGGGGAGAGGGTATATTTAGACTTTTCTTATAATCGGCTATATGAATATGGATCCCACAAATAGTAGGACCCCTTCTAGCTATGAGACTTTATATTTTGGCCACAGACATATGGGTGTTAAAATTAATTCTTTAAAACAAAGATGTATCCTTTTTATTTAATCAGGAAGAGTACCCTTGGCTTCTCTTATAATCTACTATATGAATAAGGATTCCATAATAGTGGGACACCTCCTAACAATGATAGTCTTTATATTTTAGTCACACATATAAGAGTATTAAAGTCACCCCTTTGACTCATAGATGTACCATCCGATGATGTAGTCAGGGAAGGAGGTACACTTGGACTTTTCTTATAATCTACTATATGAATAAGGATCCCATAATAGTAAGACTCCATCTAGTTTTAAGACTCTTTATATTTTGACCACACACATATGGGTACTAAAGTTATCCCTTTGATATATAGATGTACCCCCCTATTGTGGTCGGGGGGGCAACGGGGTATGCTTGGACTCCTCTCATAATTTGCTACATAAATAAGGATTCCATAAAAGTAGGACCTCTCATAGTTATGAGACTCTTTATATTTTGGCCATACAAGTATGGGTGTTAATGTTATTCTTTTGATACATAGATGTACCCCCTATGAAGTAGTCGAGGGGGAGGGGAGAGGGGTACACTTGGACCCATCTTATAATATACTATATGAATAATGATACTACAATAGTAGGACCCCTTTTTTTCTATGAGATACTTTTTATTTTGACCATACACATACATATATACTCTCACTGATGTAGTTTGGGGGTGGGGGGTATACTTGGACTCCGCTCATAATCTGCTACATGAATAAGGATATTACAATAGTGAGATACCTTGTACTAATAGAAGTCTTTATATTTTAGCCTCACACATACAGGTATGAAAGTCACCCCTTTTATACATAGATGTACCTCCCATGATATAGCCGGGTAAGGGGGTATACTTGGATTTCTCTCATAATTTACTTATATAAATAAGGATCCCATAATAGTGGAGACCCTCCTAGCTATGTAATTTCTATTATAATTAGCTACATGAATAAAGATCCCATAATTGTATGACCTGTCATAGTTATGGGACTTTAAATTTTGGCCATATATATAGGTATTAAAGTCACCCATTTGACATAGATATAGCCTCATGATGTGGTTGGGGGGGTACACTTGGACTCCTCTCATAATCTGTTACATGAATATAGATCTCATAATAGTAGGACCACTCATAACTATGTGACTTTATATTTGGCCATACACATGCGGATGTGAAACTTACCCCTTTAACACATTGATGGCCCCCCTTGTTATAGTCAGGGGAAGGGGTACAGTTGGACTTCTATCATAATCCGATACATGAATAAGGATCTCAAACTAATTGGACCCCTATTATCTAAGTGACTCTTTATATTTTTGCTACATATATGAATGTGTTAAGTGACTCCTTTGACACATAAGTATACCCCCCATAATGTAGTTGGGGTATCAACTAGAGTGGACCCCCTTGTACTGGTTAATATATGTGGAGACAAGTCCTTGTATTATTTGGACTTCTTTTACAATCTGCTATATGAATAAAGATCCCATAATAGAACCCTTTCTAGCGATAGGAATATTTATATTTTTGCCATATATATGTGGGTGTTAAAGTCATCCCTTTGACACAAAGGTATACCCCCCATATTATAGTTGAAAAGATTTACTTGGAATCATTTCATAATTTGCTACATAAATAAGGATACCACAATAGTAGGACCCCTCTTATATATGTTACTAATTTTATTTTATCTATAGATATGCAGGTGTTAAAGTCACCCATTTTATATATAGATGTACCCCCTATGACTTAGTCAGGGGGATATACTTGGACACCTCTCATAATCTACTATAACAGTAGAAACCCTCCTACCTATATGACTCTTTATATTTGGTGACATGCATGCGAGTATTAAAGTCACCCCTTTGACATATAGATATACCCCCATATGATGTAGTCTAGGTGGTACACATAGAATCTTCTAATAGTTTGCTACATGATTAAGGATCCCATAATGGTGGGATCGTTTCTTGCTATAGAACTCTCTATATTTTGGCCTCATACATTGGGGTGTTAAAGTTACCCCTTTGATATATAGATATACCCCCCATGATATAGTCAGGATAGTGGGTACACTTAGATACTTCTCATAATTTGCTACATGAATAAGGATCCCACGATATCCGGACCTCTTTTAACTATAAGGCTCTTTAAATTTTTTGCCATACATATGTTGCTACTAAAGTTACACCTTTGACACATAGATATACCCTCTTAAGATATTGTTCGGGGGGTATGTTTGGACTTCCCATATAATACACTATATGAATAAAGATCCCATAAGTGTGACCCCTCCTAACCATAGGACTCTTTACATCTATGCTACAGACATACGGGTGTTATAACCATATATTTGATATCAAGATATACCTCCATAGTATACTAGAGGGTGTACACTTAGAGTCTGCTCATAATCTACTACATGAAGAAGGATCCCACAATAGTGGGACCCCTTCTATCTAGGGTACTTTATATTTTGGCCATACACAAATAAATATTAAAGTCACCCCTTTGAAACATAAATATACCCCCCAATGATGTAGTCGGGGGGGGGGGGGATACACTTCGACTTCTTTCATAATTATATGACCCCTCATAACTATGAGACTCTTTATATTTTGGCCAGACACATACGGGTGTTAAAGTTACCAATTTGACACATAGATATACCCCCCATTATGAGTCAGAGGAAAGGGGGTATACTAAGATTCCTCTCATAATTTGTAATATAAATAATGATACCATAATAGTGGGACCCCTCATAGCTATAAGACTCTTTTTATTTTTTCATATATATACAGATGTGGAAGTCATCCCTTTAACACATTGATGTACCCACATGATATAGTCAGGACGAAAGGAGGGGTACAATTAGATTTCTATCATAATATGCTACATAAAAAGATCTCACTATAATTGGACCTGTCCTAAGTGAGGAACTCTTTATACTTTGGCCAGACATATATAGGTATTAAAATCACCCATTTGATATATAGTTTAACCCCATGATGTAGTCGGGGTTTCGACTAGAGTGGGCGTCCATGTACTGGCTAATATAAGTGGAGATGAGTCCATGTATCACTTGGACTCCTCTCATAATCTACTACTTGAATAAGGATCCCGCAACAGTGGTACAAATCTTAGATGTATGATACCTTATATATTTATCATACTCATACGGATACTAAATTCACCCCTTTAACATATAGATATACCCGAACATGACATTGTCAGGGGTAGGGTTGGTACTAGGAATCCTCATAATATGCTATATAAAAAAAGATCCCATAATAGTAGGACCCCTCCTAGCAATGAGACTCTATTTTTTGCCAAACATATATGGGTATTAAAGTTATCCATTTGACATATAAATGTACCCCCCCTATGATATAGTTAGGGGGGTACACTTGGACTTCTCTTATAATCTACTATAAGAATAAGGATACTATAATAGTGGGACCCCTACTAGCTATGAGACTTTTTATTTTGGTAATATATATGCGGGTGTTAAAGTTACATCTTTCACATATAGATTTATCCCTCCATGATGTAGTCGGGAGGGATACACTTAGATACCTTTCATAATCTTCTTAATTTTGCCATACACATGTGGGTATTAAAGTTACCCCTTTGACATATGGATATATCCCCTATGATGAAGTATGGGGTAGTATACTTGAACTCTTCTAATAATCTGCTACATGAATAAGTATTTCACAATAGTGGGACCCGTTCTTATATTGGAACTCTTTATACTTTGCCTCATATATAGGGGTGTTAAAGTCACCCCTTTGATACATAGATGTACCCTTCCACGATGTAGTCGTGAGGGGGAGTATACTTTGACTCCTCTTATAATTTGCTACATGAATAAAGATCCAATAATAGTGGGACCTCTTATAAGTATGTGACTCTATATTTTGGCCATATATATATGGGTGTTAAAGTTATCCTATTAGCACATAGATGTGCCCCCCAATGATGTAGTTGGGGGGAGGGAGTTATATTTGAACTCCTTTTATAATCTGCTATATAAATAACGATCTTAAAATAGTGATACCCCTTCTAGCTATGAGACTCTTTATATCTTGGCTACACATATATTGGTATTAAAGTCATACATTTGATAATAATATGTACCCCCTATAGTGGTATTCGGGGGAGGTAGTACACTTGGACTCCTCTTATAATCTACTACATGAAGAATACTCTTACAATAGTGGGACCCCACATAGCTATGTGACTTTATATTTTGGCCATATATATGTAAGTGTTAAAGTCATCCCTTGGACACATGATATACTTGCGAGTGATATAGTCGGGAGACAAGGGTAAACTTGAATCCTCTTATAATCTGCTACTTGAATGAGGATCCTAATATAATAGAACCCCTCTAAGCTATGGGACTTTATTTTTGGTTACATATGATGTATCCCCCATGATGTAGTCGAGGTGGGTATACTTAAAATCCTCTCATAATTTGCTATATGAATAATAATCCCATAATAATACGACCCCCTCCTAGCTATAAGACTCGTTATATTTTGGCCACACACATGTAGATGTTAAAGTCAGTCATTTGACACATAGATGTACCGCCATGATGTAGTACAGGAGGGTACACTTTGTTTTCTTTTATAATTTGCTACATAAATAAGGATTTCATAATAGTGGGTACAACATTTACCCCAAACACACAAAATATTATCCGCTTTGCTCGTGTCCGCATAAGGAATTTCTAAGAGGTCACCCATCCTAGTACTACTATCTCCCGGCTATGCTTAACTATAGAATTATTGTAGGATCTATAGCGGTGCATGATTTTAAAAACATCTTCTATTTTTAGGAGGGGAATTATATAAGTAGCTAGGGATTTCCATCTCTCTAAGAGATGTGGAGCTAACTCGTAGCCTTGGACACCTCACCTTACTTTATTCATCTTGGCATCATAGCCTCTAGAGTTTTGGCTATTGGTCCTCATAATCCACCCCCCATAAGTTCCACACATCCACGTGTAGGGTTAGACCCCCTCATCGCAACCATTTTATAATATTTGCCCTAAATATACAAAATATTATCCGCTTTACTCGAGTCTACGTAAGGACTTCCCAGGAGGTCACCCATCCAAGTACTATTACCGCCCGAGCAAGCTTAACAACGAAGTTCTTACAGGATCTGTACGGTGCACAGTTTTAAAACGCGTTATATATATTTAGGAGGGGCATTATATAAGTATGTCAGGTTTTTCTTCTCTCCAAGCGATGTAGGACTAACTCGCCTTGGACACTTCACCACACCTTATCCATCTTGGCATTATAGCCTCAGGAGACTTGGCTATTAGATCTTGATCATTACAGTGGGACTCCTGCTAGCTTTGAGACTTTTTATATTTGAGTTATACATATGCGAGAGTTAAAGTCAGCCTTTTGACACATAGATGTATCCCATAATATAATTAGAGAGGGGGGGGGGGGGTAAATTTAAACTCCTCTTATAATCTGTTATATGAATAAGGATCCCACAATAGTGGAACCCTCGCAAGCTATAAGACTCTTTATATTTTGGTATGGGTGTTAAAGTCACATTTTTGAGATATAGATATACCCCACTATTATATAGTCGGGGGAGGGAGTGGTGACCTTGGAATTCTCTCATAATATACTATATGAATAGGATCCCACAATAGTTGACCCTTCATAGCTTTGGGACATTAAATTTTGGTCACATATATGGGTGTTAAGGTCAGCCCTTTCACACATAGATGCACCCCCCTTGAGGTAGTCGGGAGGGCGGGCCAGGGGGCGGGGGGCGGTGCGGGGGGGTATCATTAGACTCCTTTTATGATTTGCAAAATGAATAAGGATCATACAATAGTGGGACCCCTCCTAGTTATGGGACACTTTATATTTTGGCCACACATATTTTGATGTTAAAATGACCCTTTGACATATAGATTTACCCCCTATAATATAGTCAAAGGAAGGTGGGTCCCACTTATACTCTTCTTATAATTTGCTTCATGAATCAGGATTCTAAAATAGTAGGATCCTTTCAAGATATAAGACTCATTATATTTTTGCCACATACATAGAGTGTTAAAGTTACCCTTTGGCATATAGATGTACACCCCCACTGTAGTCGAAGGGGGAGGGAGTACACTTGGACTCCTCTCATAATCTGTTATATGAATATAGATCCCACAATAGTGGGAACACTATTAGCTAAAGAATTCTTTATATTTTGGCCACACATATGGGTATTAAAGTTATCCTTTGATATAAATTTGTACCCCCATATGATGTAGTCCAGGGTAGGGTTTATACTTGGAAACCTAATAATTTGCTATATAAAAAAGGATCCCATAATAGTAGGACCCCTCATAGAAAAGAGACTTTTTATATTTTTGCCACACATATGCTGATGTTAAAGTCACCCCATTGACACATAGGTGTACCCCCTATGATGTATTCAGGGGTGTACAATTAGATTCATCTCATAATCTACTATATGAATAAGGATGCCATAATAATCGAACCCCTCATATCTATGTGAATCTTTTTATTTTGACCATACACGTGCGGGTATCAAAGTCACCCCTTTTATATATAGATATACCTCCAATAATATAGTCGGGGGGGGGGGGGGGGGGGTACATTTGGACTCCTGTAATAATATGCTACATTAATATATAAATTTGTACCCCCATATGATGTAGTCCAGGGTAGGGTTTATACTTGGAAACCTAA